>NW_021026955.1:1131887-1144693 GCF_004153795.1 Camellia sinensis | reverse complement strand
CTGATCTTAACCTGCTCACCCCCTAAGAGCAAAAGACTACTGCACAGACTGGAGATGATGAAAGCCCCTTGAGTTTGGCCCTTGAGGCCTGAACTGACTTGTGCTCGTTTGAAAACTCTGCGTCTGCCTCGAACCAGACGCCCCAGAAGTGCCACCCAACTGCGGCAATACCTTTCAGGTGGCCCTGCCTGAACACAGGGTACAAGAAGCGGCTGGCCTCACCCTAACCTGGCATTTGAGGTTCGAGCCGAAGATGAAGCGCTCTTCTAACCTCGTTCCCCTCTGCGGGCAAGCTGAGAGACTTGTTGGCCCAGCTGGACCACATTTGTGACAGGTGATGTCTTCCCTAACTGGCCTTTCCCAGAGCCGTACTCGGCACTGGAAAAGGTCGATCTAGCAAAAGCACCCCGGGGACTCCGTGAGGCGTTAGGAGGGGGGGGGGGGGGGGGGGTACCCCGCTGCCCCTACCGACCCACAAGACCATCCTGACTCCTGCTTGGAGCCCCTCTGTCCTCCTCCTTCCTCCTGCATTTTCATAATCTCCATATGGCTGCAGCATCCACAAGGTGCCCATAGTCCCGGGCATAGAACCCCCAACTCTTATCTTGAGGCCATGGGCTCAACTTCCTCTCAAACTTGATACCAACGGCGTTTCTCAGATGCCACAAAGCTCTGGTGCGAACCTTGTGGATAAAGCTAGGAAATGCGGCCTCAAACTTGGCCACTGATAAACCCAGCTCTGAGAATGCCATGGATTCCCTCATTAGCTCTCTACTATCTCGCAGGCTAAGGCACCCATGGCCTGCTTGACCTACTGGGCTTCGGGCCACATTGGCTTGACCAACCCCCTCTATGCTGTGCCGGAACCTCCTCCGGTATAGGCATCTCTCTGCCTACACGCCCTACTATGCCTACCACCTCGTCCTTCGTCCTGACCATTCCTAATAAAGGTAAACGAAGACATTAACGGCATTGACAAATATGCCGAAGCTATAACACTCACGTCCTTAAACATTAGACAAACTGTAATTCATCCACGTAAGCACATATCACATAAGCACCTACGAATTTTGTTTCGGTGATAATGATAGTCCCGATAGGCGTTACTTAGAAGTTTCGGTTAGAAACAGCACATTGATCAAGGTGCTTTTCAACAAGACTCACAGAAACCCAGGATCCAATCAACATTCCAAGAAAATTAAATTCCATACACAAATAGTCACATAAACATGTTATCAACATAAGCATATAACACTACATTTCTAAAGTCTCTAACAAGCAAGACAAACCCATTTGATACTAATCACTTCCTACGTACCCAAAGTATTTCGAACCCGTAAGTTCTGATACCAAGTTGTAACGCCCTTCGAAAATACAACCCATAATATCATACAATCACGATAAAGAAAGAGATTCATATTACAATCATCAGAGTTATTCTTGCAAAAAGGTATTACAGTTGACAACAAAAGTAAAGCCATATAGGCTTAACAACTTTCCAATCAACACTTGGTTACAAAAAGGAGAGAAGTACTAAGCTCCTATACAAATAAGCCCTTGCTTGATTAATACATGTAATACAACAAAACTAACAAAAAGAGCTATCAGCCTCAAGCCTCCCAAGCTACTTCCTTGGAGGTGGCATATCACCTGTACCTGAAAATGATGTCCCATATAGGGTGAGCCAACGCCCAGTAGAGATATGCTAAATATAATATGAGCAAAAACTAAAACATTAGCATTTGATAAATGTTTAACCCTCATAAATCAATTCATAAACCAGTTCAATTACATGACAAATATGTCCATGTTTCATTCCTCTTTCCTTTACTTAACTGATTTTCAATTCGTAGACATGGCTCAGAACCTGGCCAAACAATTCCCATGAGACCACAGCTCACATCAACGATACTTCCATACTTCACAATAGATACACATATTTGTTGTATCAACACTTCAATAGATACACATATTTGTTGTATCAACACTTCAATAGATACACATATTTGTTGTATCAACACTTCAATAGATACACATATTTGTTGTATCAACACTTCAATAGATACACATATTTGTTGTATCAACACTTCAATAGATACACATATTTGTTGTATCAACACTTCAATAGATACACATATTTGTTGTATCAATGGAGTCCATCCCCTATCTCCTCCCAAATAACATCTAGTTTAGGAGTCCATCCCCTATCTCCTCCTAAACCTGTGGAGTACATCCCCTATCTCCTCTCACACAACACAATGTATATAAACACATATCATATACATAATCCATCAATACATAAATTTAATGTATTATTCCAACCATCATATTCAGTGACATATTCCATTGATTAGTTTTAATTCGCCTAATCATCATGCATTGTCTACAACAATCAAGACTATCCTCCACCAATAGCCCAAAGCAATTTATTTCTAAACAGATAATAAATGCATCAACAGGTAATTTGACAACAATTTCATAAGTGAGCGATTAATAAATCCAACACCACCATTCTACCTCATAATGAGCCAATTTCATTATTCCCACTCGATTTCATAATGAATGTCATTAATTACACTCATGACCCAAATATACCCAAACATGGCATTTTCTCCATTTTTCCAACATTGACCTAAAGGTCCAAATATTATCAACAACCTCAATAACCTCCTTTTTAGACCGAAAACAGAAATGTTTGAATCAAAAGAATAAAAACCCTCTATCCAATACAACACATCTCAAACCCTAACTTCCCAAATCAAACCATTTATACAAAAAACTCAACATTTAGGTTAAAGCTCATAAAAATGAGTAGTTATCCCTACCTCAAGAGATGAAACTCAAAGGAGATAATGAAGAAATCTCGAAATGCTCCAAAACCCAAGATTTTCAGATTGATAGGAAGCCCAAGCCAAGCTCTACACTCTTTGTAAAGACACTAAGGGAGTAGATCACTCAAGCTAGATCAATCCCTAGAGAAAAGGTATATTCTACAGAGAGGAGCTCTCAAAAGAGGGTTTAGAAAAGTAAGAGAGAGAAAGAAAATGTGAAAAGTGATTCAAAATCACCCAGCTGCCATCTAATATACGACTATCCCGCTCGAGCGGAGAATGGGACGCTTGAGCGTCAAACACAAAAACTGGACCCGCTCGAGCACAAAAAGACCCGCTCGAGCGCTAAGACACAAAAATCAAAAAGCACCCGCTCGAGCGCAAATGGAACCCCGCTCGAGCGTAGATTACCCTCTTCTAGTGTTTTTACAGGCATTGAACACCCACTCGAGCGCCAAGAGGCCCGCTCGAGTGCGACCCGCTCGAGCGTAAGGAAATCAGCTCGAGCGTGAAAAATGCACCTGCAGTAGTTTTGCAGAGGCACAAAATGCTGAAAGTGTGTAAACTCTGCTCGAGCACAAAGGGACCCGCTCGAGCGGACCACAAAACATCTGGGCAACAAGGAATGGGACTAAAGCTCAACCAACCTGTTCGAAACACGCCCAATACAGCCTAAAACTCAAATATATAGAATTAGTGGATGACAACAAGACATATATAAAAAGCAACTCAACGGAACCTAAGTCCGGATACAACAATCAAAGCAGGAAGATCTAGGATCGCTATAATTTAAACCAGACTTTAGTCTCAAAAATTCCAAACCTTTGTGTTCTAGGCAGCAGCCATTCGAACTATGGTTTCCACTATCTCAGTTGATCTCTTAGGAACTCACAACCAACACAGGCAAGTGGCTATACCAGACCACCGAAAGTCGTTCAGGCACGACAAACACCAAAGGAATTGCACCTTCAGAGGATTTAAGGTCTCCTACACCAGAGACGGATGCGAATATATTCAAGTGCGTCTCATGCGAGAGGAGAAAGGTATCAAACGCGCGCCAAACGTGAGAGAAGGAAGGTTTCAGTCAAACTGAACTAGAACTTCTCTCATGGGATGGGTGCCAATATGAGCAAAAACTAAAACATTAGCATTTGATAAATGTCAACGATTTAGATACCACCTCACGGGGTGAGTGGCGATGAATCGCTCTATTCGGACGGGGATCTCCTTCTTGTGTTTCTCGAACACTTACCTTCAACTCACAGTACAAAGGTGCTGAAATGCTGGCAAGGAGCAACATCTGTCGGGGAAGCCACGGATGCCGCTTTTCTTCCTGATCATGTTCACAACTTTCCCTTTTTTCAACGGGGTGACAGACTAGGTTGGATCAGTATCTAGAATCGAGGCGCATACCCACAACCTCAACCAATGGGGCTTCCATACAGATTTCAAGCCGGGGATACACCCTTGGGTATTCAAACCAGACTCTAGTCTCGAAAATTTCAAACCTTTGTGTTCTAGGCAACAACCATTCGAACTCTAGTTTTCACCGTCGCAATTGATCTCTTAGGAACTTATTGCAAACACAGCCAAGACACCCCTGACAAGGACTGATTTTCGGAGGGAGCACTTCTGATCGCCATTCTGGCTTTGAAGCAGTCGACATAGTATTCAGTTTACTCTGAACACACAACTCATTCTGAATACACAGTTCATAACAGTACTCAGTTTATTCTGCACACGGAAAATTCTGAAGAAACAGTTCAGCCTGAACAGACAGGACGCAAAAAACGGATCATGCAAAAGTTGAAACAAACTCAGATGCTCCAAATTTTCCCTTTTTTCTTTTCCTTTGCAGCCTGGAACCTATACAGCTTCAGAGAGGTCCTGATTTTACTGTTCTCACATGACCTGGGTTGAACCTTGTAGTTTTACGGAAAAGCGAATCTTGTTTTGTACAAATGTAGAGAATGGCACAGCACTCTGAGCACAAAACAAATCATTTTGAAATTGAAATTGAGAGAAGAGTTCTCGACCGGGTATTGAGCCTGCAACCGACCAAAGCCAAAATGACTCAAGAATGGGAAAGACAAGGTAAAACAACCTAAACACATCTATTGACACTCGAGACGACTCAAAATAAGAATCGAGACAAACAATAACAACAGACACGACATGCACACCACTCGGATGTGTTACAATGGCAAGTGACCTCTCATTTCGCGAGGAGCCAGTTTCTTCGGGTATTATTTCCCACCCTTTCTTATTTGTGATTCTCACATCACTCAGCCCTCAGGCTCTGTTTTTCTGAAAAAGCCCTTTTCTCACTTTTTCTCTCAATGCACGTCTCTCTATTCTTCAATCTCTCATTTTTTATCCCTTCCCTAGATGGTCGGTGGATAAACATGAAGTTACAGGTTCATACCCAACATTATCAGCTCGCGGCCACTTCCTCTGGTGACGCCTAATCGATGCCCTAGATAAGGAAGTGGAGTATCTTGATCCATTCCAATTCGTGTTTCGCACTTAGCTTGATACCTCGCTGCTTGGAGGATGAGAGAGCTTTCAGCCCTTTGTTGTTAGCTTTAGTTGTGCGCTTTGTGGCGAGTAAGGTGCCCTTCTGGGCAAGTATGTTGACAACGGGGGAAAAACCAGAACACCTGACTCAACTGTGCTCCTAGTTCATCATTTTGACATTTTTTGTTTTGGTTTTCTACTAAAACAATTTTGACCAACATGAGAGTTTGATTAACATACTTGTGTGATTTTTTGATTTGAAATCAAGCAAGTCAGGCTATGATCACTGAAAATTTTCCTTTTTAGGTCCAAGAAATGGTCCAGTTTTGGAAAATAATGGAATAATTTTCGAGAAAATTAGTCAACCTCAGTAAAAATTCTCAAAAACTGTTTTTGCAAACTGCCACTGCTCATCGAGCACGTAACCTACCCTTGAGATGCACAACCTCAGATCCATAACAATGGGAAATTGCCCCTTGTCTGAACGACACTACATGGCAATAGAAAATTTCCCCTTGTTTGGATAGCGCCGCAGCACACTGTAAACGGTTCTCATAGTGATGATCACAAACGAACTGTCATATACAGAGAAGGCAAAGATAATCAAAAACCAATACATGGGCACGATCAATTTGGAAGTGTTTGTGGCTGGACTTCAGAATAAAGTTGCCTACGTATCCCAAACATGGGAATCAAGCCTTACGTAGTTCAGGTTGGGGTACACTCGTGTATTAACCCTCACCTTTTACGCTCTAACTTTTGCCAAGGCCACCCTTCCGGGTTTTCAACCTTGCGAGCTCAATTTTTCTTTTCTTTTCATTTCATTTCTTTTCTTCTTTTCTTTTTTTTTTCTTTTCATTCTTTGCATTTTTCTTTTTTTGTTCTTTTTCTTCTTTTCCTTGCTCTAACTTTTGCCTGGGTCGCCCTTCCGGGTTTTCAGCCAAGCGAGCCTCTCAAGGGTAAAAGTGTAGCTAGTCCATGTCAAATGGTTTTGAGATCTCGAAGCCATCTAAATCCAGGAGAATGGCTGCTGTTCACTGATGATGTAGGAGTCTATCCAATGGGGGGTGAATTTGCCCCTAATGTTGTGGATAGGAACACAGTTGTCCTTCAGCAATACTTTCTTCTTTCCTCCCTTCTGGGATTTGGCATTCTTACCGATCTTCGTCAGCTTGAAAAATGTCCCAATTCTTGACTTTTCGAGCACGTTTGACATTTTTGGCCCCTAGCTCAGGGGATGTTTTTGATCTAGCTTTGCAAGCTTGCTTTGATAACATTTGATATTCTTGCCCCTAGTTCGAGGGCTGCTTCAAATCTAGCCACACAGGCTTCCTTTGGTGTTGACCGTTGAACATTCTGAATCCAAGTTCAAGGTTTGAAAGTGAGGGGTCGAGTCTCGAGGCTGAGAGTGATCCTAAGCTGCACAATCTCAAGAGCGATTCCATACAAGTCTTCGCAAGACCGCGCAAAACATTTTTTGAAATCTTTTAAGAAAGCGACTAGTCGCTCGCGCTGAAGACAGTGTAGAACCAATCTGGATCAAGCCAGGATCCTTCTCAGTACTCACGTTAACAAATATGATCTCATTCATTAATAGGCTTAGCATGCCTCTTTCTCTCAAATTGATTAAATTTTGCAAAACCTGAGGAATTCCTTCCTCTTTGTTTTCATCACAATGTTCAAAAAGAAGTTTTGAAAAACTTAGGTCGATGCGATGAATTCAAAACACAGAAAAGACACAGTTTCCAGTCAAATACTACCATCTCATTCAGAACTTCTGGCATAACTAGCACAAGGCAGAAGCAAACATAAAAGTGTGAAAATCACTGCTGTTTCATTCAAATCTGTTGGCACAACTAGCTCCAAGGCAGAAACAGACTCAAAAGAAAGCGAAAAGACAAACACAAAACAAGCAAGTGATATCCGAGGTAACACCTCCGAAATCACCTGACTTCTATAGAACAGGACTGACTCGATACAACAAGACAGACCATTAATCAAAAAAGGCTGACTCAAAATAAAGAGACAGACTCAAAACAAAACCATAGAACTGAACTCATCACCCAAGTCAGAAACTACAAAAACCAGCATTCACAAATGCTCAAAATAGTGCGTGCCACACGCCACATCTGAAGTAAACTGGGCACTGCCCGTAAGTGGTTCATTCCCTGATCACATCACATTATCCTCCAGATTCACTGATCTAGTGACGATGGACTTTGCTGAGCTGGGTGGGAGGACAACCTTGTTGTCAAACAAATCCTGTACCTCATGGCAAAGACAGAAGGAATTGTTAGTGGTATGACCAGTTTGTTGATGGTACGCACAGTACTGGGTAGCGTCCTGGCTAGGTGGAAGACGACTAGGGAGAGGCTGAGGCTCGAGGGGTTTGAGGTGCCTCTTTTCAGCAAGGATTTGAAGTGCCTTGGACAAAGGCATGTAGAGGGCATGAAAGACCCTGTGACCTCGGGGCAGATACTTCGAGTTTTGTGCATTTTTACTGGATGCGCTAGCAAAAGGATCGGCAGGTACAGGCTTGGCTTGATGACTATTCTTGGGTGCAAAATTAGGGTTAGAGGGAACGGTTCCGGCATGATGACCCTTCTCTCGATTTTCTACTTGGCTTGAACTGCCCTCGGCCTGAGTGGGAAAAGTGTCATTCATAGTTCTTGCAACAACCATGAGCACTTGTTGTTTGTTCAGTCCCCTGGTTTTCAAAGCCTCAACAGCCTGCGAAAGTTGTTCGTAGGGATCAATGTCTGCCTCCACCTTGTTCCTACCACTAGCCTCAGCTTGGTCGAAGGTTTGGGTTGTTATATCAGAGTAGAGCTCGGTTGTCGTCGAGATGCCATTGCCTATACTTAGGATGGGTTCAGGTTGGCTAAGTTCAATTACAATTCGCCCCAAGAGTGGGGGTTCTCCTGGCATGAAATTTTCGGTATGCGATGTGGTCGACGGCGGAGCTGACATTCCAGAGGCTAGATCAACCACAGTCCTCTGAAGATCGCCGATCATTCCCATTAGCTCAAAAGTAGTGGGCTCACGGGTTTGAAATAATAGGGGTTCCCAGATTGGATGCACGGCAGGCGACCTGGGCGGGTGTGGTATGTCAACATCGGTTTCACCCTACATGGTGATTCCTTGGTTTAGTGCCGTTGCCATGACCACAATTTCTTCTGAATTTTGTGTCATCACAAGTCTGCTGAACTAAACAGAGGTGATGTGACTGGTGGCTGACGAATCTGATGAACCGGCGAGCCTTGACTGGCCCCTTTCTGTCTTGCCTTAGCGAAGGAGAACACTGGTTGCCCTGAACCGAATCTCTGAACTAAAAGAGAAAACATGTAGCATCTCAGCCCAATTTTACCAGAACAGACATAAGCATAGCTGAATAACTGTATTCGATCACTGATCATTGTTTCCCAAATTACTGCCACAAAACTGAATCTGATAATCGCAAATATAACTGATTCTCAAAATACAGATGCCCACAGGCCTGACACTCAGACTTGCAAACTGATATGTGCATTCCCTGTAGAGGCCAAATCTAAAAGCATATAGCAAATAAGTGAGAGCCAAAACAACCCTATGCTGGGGTAGGGTTTCCCTATCCTATTTTGTCAGGAGCTAGGGTTTCACTATGCACACTGTGATTTCAAACAACCAACAATCGGGTAAGCAACCTGTCCTAGCATGGAATAGTCACTATGGATTCCGATATGCACCCGGTCGAATGGTCAAAAAGGGTGTCCTGGTAAAAATTGGGGTTTGTGTTCCCGTCGTGGCAGAGCTCGCAACTGGTCAGCCTTATGGCACGCTTCTCAAAGCAAGCCTCCGACAAACCGTTCAGGAATAACATACGGCAAAGACGGTGTCCTAGGCGCACCAATGCAAATGCAATGCAAATAGACACATAAGTGTAGCCAAAACAAGATATCATGAGTTCGAGTCAAGTTCTTTAACTCCCCAGCAGAGTCGCCAGAAACTGCAGCCTCATGCTACAGTTCGGACTCAAATTGTCACGGTTCTTAATCTGATCTCACAATGTGCAATGTGAGATTGATAAATCACCAAAGAGTCCAAATCCGGCAAATCATTTTGGAAAACTGATTTTTAAGAAAGAAGTGCCAAACATGGGCTGCTTTTCCAAATACAGATTCGCCACCTAAATATTTAATTTTTGGGGAATTTAGGAAACCTTGACTCGTTGCCTAAGGCCACGTGTCCGTCATCACCAAAGTTGCCTGGGCTCGGGAACTTGGGTACGATTGGGGAAGGTCATCTATGAGCTCCCCCGCTCGTCCGATCAAAAATCAACCACTACTAAACATGATATTTTGTTCTTGAAAACACATGTGTTCTTATCCCGGTTAATTAGCTAATCTTACTATGTGATGCACACAGTAAACAAGTATAGACTAGATTACCTAATTTGGAACAAAGCATTGCATATCCGTTTGTTTGGAAGTGGTTTGAAGTTTGCTACTCATAAGTAGGCTAAAACACGGATTTCAATGAATCGTTCCAATTCAAGTAATCCAACCTTCACCCACAGGCATTCAGGCAGTTTATATCAACTAAGCAGTTAGCCTCATGGCAAGCATGCTTTCATGGCAACATTAACACATATGCAGTATGCTAAAGCGTAAAAGCTTACCTAGTACTCCAAGCCAAAATAGAAACTAGTTAGTAATCAATGCATGATCCTAGCTCATGTTAAGATGGCTGATGCAACACATGCAAAATGCAACTAGAAATAGGCTCGGCTATTCTAATATGGCATATGAGGTGCTACATTTGATACATGTATTCAACTTGGAATTGAAATACAATGCAGTTAGTATGATGTGCCGAGCCCGGTGCATGCAATATAGATGAACAATGCAAACATGCAAACATAAGTATGCTAATTGAAAATGACCCTAAACTAACCATCAAAAGCAGGTAAATAAAAGGGAGAAAGACATGGGGTTGGAAGACATACACATACGCACGCACACTTATTACAAAATTTGCCCTCTCGACGGAGGGTCCGAATGAATAATACAAACAAACTAATTAACTAACTAACAAGCTAATTAATTATTACATAACCGAATGAATAACTAGCTACAACTAATTATTACAAAACTTAATTAATTAAAAAATTAACTAATTAAATTACAAAACCAAATGCTAACTAACAAGTAAGCAATTAAACAATGTTGCCTCGACAAGTTGAAGAAGGTGAACATGCATGCTCGGTTCCCATCCCGGTAAACTCTCTCTGCAGGGTGTCCTCAAGGAATTCTTGCTGAACCTTACCAAAAGCAGTCTGGGGAATACATCAGTGACCTGCTGACCATGGAGAGATGCTGCCGACCATCTGCCGCCCAAGGGTGGGCACTGCCGGCCAATAATGAGGGACTGCCGGCCATCTGTAAGGCACTGCTTGCCATTGATGTGTTGGGACACCAAGTTGCAAAAGGGCACAAAATAGAGAAAAGGGAGGGTCTCCCAAGGGTATGTATGCACTATGTCATTCCATATCACCTCAAAACATCAAGGGAGAGATATAGTCAGATCCACGACCATCAATCACGCATCCCGATGCATGATGGCCAAAGATCCAACTTGTGCAAATCAGTATGAAATGAATGCACAAATAAACATGTAAAGCTTAAAACTCTATTATGTGTGATCAAGAGCATCGGCGATCGAGAATTGAGACACGTTTTATCACTTGAAGTATGAAATGTCCCTCGTTTCTCGCGCTCGGATTAACACTTAATCCAAACAACAATGCAACACAAGCATGGCAAACATGCAATGCAACTATATGGCATACTCAATGCTCAATGCTAAGAACTAGATGGCATGCTCAAAGCAAGGCGATCATAAGGTTCTAAGTACAATGTAATGCATGCATGTACAATGCAATGCAACAAGGGTAACAACATGGCACGCAACAAGTATGCAACTATGTACCAATGCATGCAACAGCATGTGATATAACAAGCATGCAACAATATGCAAAATGGATAAGCATGTAACAACATGCAAACATCCAAGCATGCAACAACATACAAGGTAACAAGCATGCGACAATATGCAAAAGATGGACTTAAACCAAAGTGGGCAGACCTCAGTCATTCCCAAATCAGTGGCCAAAATGATGGATTGATGACACAAAATGCAAGACAAGCATGCTTGCCAATTGGCCCAAGAATTAAGGCATAAAGAGGACAACTCTCAAGCACACTTAATGAGTGACAAGCATGGAAGTATGACAATACTACATGCTCTGAAATGATGTTAGGAATGATGCCAAATCACACACACAAAACACAAGCATGGCATGCATGAAGCTCATAAGCTGAAAACTAGCAAAGGGGCTTAAGCCATGGCCATACAAAGCAAGCCCCGATGGGCCGAGGGGACCTAAAACAGTCCCAAGGCAGGTCCAAAAAAGACTAGAAACAAGCTTGAAGCTAGCCAACACAAGCTAGAACACAAGTCCGAAAGGCATGAAGCATGCAAGGCTACAAAAGGGGTAATACACTACACCTATTAAAACCAAACATGGCATGACATGGACAACATGAAACAAAGTTACATCATGGTATAAAAAGACAAAAAATGCACTAATATGATGAGCCAAAGGCTTAGGCTTAGTGGCATGCACAAAAGTTCATTCTTGAGGCATAAAGCACAAACTCTTCAAGGCATTCAAAGCATGTCAAATGCAAGTGTATGACCACATTTTGTGGACTGAAATAACATTTGAAATGATGGAAAAGCGTGCAAACATCACATGTATGGCATGGTAGGGGCCTCAAAACCAAAGGCTAGTCAAAGCATTTACACTACAGCTATACAAAACATGAGTGATATGGCCATGGCAGCCCAAAACAGTCCTAGGACAGCCCAAAATAAGAAAAAAAATCATGCTGGAGCAAAGCCAAAATATGCTAGGATGATGAGTCAAAACATCATGCACATAAAGCTAGTATACAAGATTTGTTCTACAAGTATATGGAGCATGCAAAGGATGACCAAACCAACTATGGACAGAGTTATGTCATGGAAAAACATCACCAAACACACATCATGCACATAAAGCTAGTAAGCAAGATTTATTCTACAAGTATATGGAGCATGCAAAGGATGACCAAACCAACTATGGACAGAGTTATTTCATGGAAAAACATCACCAAAAACATGCTAGAATGGACTCAACATAAGCTAGGATGACATGCTAAAGTAAGAAGCATATAAAGCTAGTTTATGAGAATTACACTACAAGTGTATCATACATGCATGGAGTGACAAAACCAATCCAAAACAGATCTAAGGCATGGTAAAACATCACCATAAACCTACTGAAATGGAGCCAACACATGCAAGAAAGACATGCTACTTTGATGAGCCACAAATGGGATTACACTACACATGTTACCTTGACTAATCACACCTGAT
>NW_021026955.1:1114053-1125822 GCF_004153795.1 Camellia sinensis | reverse complement strand
GTCGCTCGCAGCGAGATGTTGTTTTCTTGGTTCTTTAGCCTCAGAGCGAGAGTTTGCCGTCTGGTTCTGGGTCCTGTAGCTTTGCATTCTTGGCCGTCGCAGCGAGCTTTTCTTCACCTCGAGCGAGCCTTAGTTCGTTTCTTCACTCGAGCTATAGTCCTTCGCTTCGAGCCGTAGTGCTTCTGGGTTACAGACCTTGAGGGTTTGAGTTCTCTCGCTCGATCGAGTTTTCTTCTCGCTCGGAGCCTGAAGCTTTTGCGCGTTGCTTCGGCTCGAGCAAGGCTTCCTTTGGCATGCACGAGCGTCCAGTTTTCTCAATGTGGTCTGGTCGCTCGAGCGACCAAGTCTTCGCTCGAGCGAGCCTGTCCAGTTTATATACACAGCAGCGGGATTTGATCAGTCTTTTTCATTTTCTTTTGATTCCAAACCCTAGGTCCGACTTCTTTCTCTCCCTACTCACCTTCTTTCTTAGATTTGATCCACTTAGGGTGTGTTTCTACCCTAGATCCTTCATTAAAAAGATAGAGTGAGGCAAGGGCTACCATTTAATCTGAGTATTTGACGATTTGGAGCACTTTGGTATTTTGGGCATTCATCTCTTTCTTCACCTTTTTGGGTTGTTTTCTTTGAGGTAGGGATTTCCTACTCCATTTTATAGGTTTTGCTCTAAGTTTTGGTATTTTGATGTGTTGGGTTACTTTGGTAATTTTCGGGAAAACCCTAGTTGTTGTAATAAATTAATTTATATAATTAATTTAGGGAAAATTGGGGAATTTAGTTGAATTCATGGAATTAATGACTTTATTGATTAAATGGTGTAGTTGGTTAGTTTAATCACTCACCTATGAGAATGTTGGAATTATGTTAGTTGATACATTTATTTCCTGTTTAGAAATAACTGTTTTGGGCTATCGGTGGAGGATAGTCGTGTTTGTTGTAGACATTGCATGTGGATTAGGAATAATTGAAACTAATCACATTGGTTAAGTCATTGATTTTGACTGTTGCATTGATACAGAAAATACGTGTATTGATTGAGCATTGCATTTGCGTACATTGTTTTGTGTGGGAGGAGATATGGGATGTACTCCACGGTTTAGGGGAAGTTAGGGGATGGACCTCTAAACCGGATTTTGTTTGGGAGGAGATAGGGGATGGACTCCATTAGCATCACTTTTGTGTGTGCTTATTTATATAGAAGTGTTTTGTTGATACAGCACTAAAATGTGTATCAATCTGGAAGTATGAAGTGTTTGATTTGAGCTTGAGTCTCATTTGTTTGTTGATATTAGAGGGATGTGAATATGATATATGTGGTTCACTGTTGTAAGTTTGGCCGGGTTCTGAGCCATGTTGATAAAATTGGAAAGTAAAACGTGTCTTAGACAATAGTGTCATGAGACTGTAAAATGAAGTAATTGATTATCTTGGTTAACCATCTATTGAATGCTATTGCTTTATTCAATGCTTATATTTGGTTTAGTATATTTCTACTGGGCTGTGGCTCACCCTTTATGGGAACATCATTTTCAGGTCCAGGTGATAAGCTACCTCCCAGGACTTAGCTTGGAAGGATTTGGATTTTGAAGACTATCTTTAGTTGTTTGTTTTTATTTGATAAATAATCAAGCCTAGGGCTTTATTTGTATTCGAGTTAGAACTCATATTTTGTGTCCAAGTGTTGGCTTGGAAAGATGTAAGCCCATAGGGCATTTAATTTGATGTTACATGTAATGTTTTTATTTAGTAATACTCTGATGAATGAATTAATAAATTGTTTTCTTTAAATAATGCATGTTGATGATATACGTATAATGGGTTTATTTTGAGGGCTTTACACTTTCTCTCTCTTACTTTTCCAAAAAGCTATTTTGACAGCTCCTCTCACTAAAACCCTAACTTTTCTCTTAGGATTGATCTAGTAGGAGTTGTTTTCTCACCTTGGGCCTTTACAAAAGTTGTGTTGATCGTCGAGGGCTATCTTTTAATGTGAAAATTTCGAGATTTGGAGCATTTCCGTTTCCTCATCTCCTTCGTTGAGCCCCATCATTCGAGGTAGGGATAACCTACTCCATCTTATGAGCTTTGTCTTTGAATTTTAGCATTTTGATAGGTTGGGAGTTGTTGGTTAGTTTTGAGAAAGTTTGGGCCTTTGTGTAATTTTACCAAAGTTGGGGTTTTAAATATATAAACCTATATGCATGTTGGGCATAGAGAAATGAGATTAATGTTGGGACATTGGTGGAAATGGAACCTTAGGGTTGTTTTGTGAATTATGGTAATTTGCCACTGAAACATGGTCCCTAATGATTCCAAATCATGAGAATAAGCTAGGCTAAGCATGCTAGAGACCCACATGCTCAAGGCTCACAAGCCAAAATGCAAAGAGGCTACCCTAAACATGGCAAATATGACTAAAACAGCCCCCAACAGTCCTTGAGCATGGCAAAATAATGCTAAAACCTTCATGGAGTTAAGCTAGAGCATGCAAGAATCATGTTGATATATTATCCACTTGTGCATTTATTTCCTGCTTAGAAATAATTGCTTTGGGCTACCGGTGGAGGGTAGTGTTGATTGTTGTAGACAATGCATGATGATTAGGCAAACTAAAACTAATCAATTGAATTTGTCATAGAGTATGACGGTTGATAGGATACATTAACTTTATGTGTTGGTTGATTGTGCATATGGCCAATGTGTTTATATGCATTATGTGTAGACAGTTGATAGAATACATTAACTTCATGTATTGGTTGATTGTGCATATGGCCAATGTGTTTATATGCATTATGTGTAGACAGTTGATAGAATACATTAACTTTATGTATTGATTGATTGCTTATGTGATTTTGTGTTTTTAGGCATTACTTGTGTATGGGAGGAGATTGGGGATGTATTCCATGGTTTAGGGGAAGATGGGGGATGTACCTCTAAACCGGTTAATGGTTAAGGGAAGATGGTGGATGGACCCAGGGATGCAGCTCATATGCTCTCCCATTGTAGTGATGATACAGCTCATATGCTTATCTGTTGAAGTGTTGATACAGCTCATATGCTTATCTATTGGAATGTTGATACATCTCATATGCTTATCTGTTGTAGTATTGATATAGCTCATATGCTTATCTGTTGTAGTATTGATATAGCTCATATGCTTATCTGTTGTAGTAGTGATATAGCCCATATGCTTATCAATTGAAAAGTTTGTTTGAATTGATATAGCACTAAAATGTATATCATCATCGTTTGGGAAGTATGGAAGTAGTTTATGTGTTATTGATACAACACCAAAATGTGTATCCACCTTGAATTTCGAAAATGTTCTAGTGGTGAACTATAATCTCATCAAATGTTTTGGCCAGAGTACTGAACCTTGTTTTCAAACTCAAAGTTGAATAAGAAATGGAAGGTGAATTGTAACCTAGACCTGACCGTCATGGAATTGTAATAAGATGTAAATGGAAGTGTAAGTGTTGACCATCTACCAGTTGCTAATCTCTTAGTCATTGTTCATAGTTGGTTTAGTATATTTCTACTGGGCTGTGGCTCACCCTATATGGGGACATCATTTTCAAGTACAGGTAGCATGCCACCTCTAAGGACATAGCTTGGGAGGTTAGAGGCGGACATACTTTGGCTGTCTTATTTTCCTTTATTGTATTACATATAGTTTCAAGCCAAGGGCTTAAGGTGTAATTGAGTTAGTACTCTCTTTTGTAACCAAGTGTTAACTTGGAAAGCTGTAAGCCCGTAAGGCATTTGCTTTTGTGTTGTAAACATGTAATACTGTTGTAATGAACTACCTTGATGAATAGATGAATGTGGACCTTTATGTATCAATGCATGTCCCTCTATGGATGGGTTTAATGTTATTATTTTGAGGGCGTGACAGTGACTTATCAAGTTGTCCTATTAGTAACATGGCTACAGTTTCTATTGTAGCGAAAATTAAGGGCATGTTTGTTTGGGCAGATTAGATTAGGTTGGATTAGTATTTCCATGACTAATAGTCTTAGGATTACGAATTCCTTTGTATTGTGTACCATATCCTATGTTTGGATTGAGTTAGTATTATAACGAGGGATTAACAAAATATTATCCAATCCGATGTTTGTTTGAGAGGATTGGTATGGATAAGACATGACAGGACATGGAACATCCAATATATCGACCATAATACCCCTAGTATAATTATTGTAAAATTTTGCACTAGCATGTGTTATAATGTTTAAAAAGCAAATTTCCCTATTGTTGTTCCACATTCATTTCGATTCATTTGAACAAAATTTAACCTACTTTTTTTAATAGAAAAAATAAAAAATCATTCAACTATAAACTTTATATATATATATAAGCTACCATTAAAAAAAATACACTGCTATTTTAATCATCTAACCATTCATTGCCTAAATTCAAAAAAGTATTTGTTGGAACAAAATTTAACCCTCACTTTTTTTTAACAGAAAAAATAAAAAATCATTCAACTATAAAATTTATATATACACAAGCAATCATTAAAAAATATAAACTGCTATTTTAATCATTCATTGCTCAAATTCAAAAAAAGTATTCATTTAATCCCATTTTTTTAAACAGAAAACATAAAAAATCATTTCACTATAAAATTTATATACACAAGCAACCATTAAAAAATATGCACTACTGTTTTAATCATCCAAGCATTCATTGCCTAAAATTCAAAAAGACATTCATTTAAACAAAAATTTAACTTCTTTTTTTTTTGGGGGGGAACAAAAAATATAAAAAATCATTCAACTATGAAAAATAGCTATTTAGAAAAATAATGATATCAGAAAATACAGAAAATGAAGCAAATATATTTATGAGAAAATGCATACAAAATACCAATTTAGACATGTTTAAAGTCATGGGTGGTAATTAATGATTACTGCCATTCATAATTGTTAAAAATAATAATATTATCGTTCTTAGATCATCTCTAGCCAAGAATATGTCAATATCATGTTCTTAATTGCATTTTGAAATTGTTTTGGTTTTTTTTTTAATTATTTAAAAAAAATTTTAATTTTTTAAAATATTTACAAATTAAAAAAAATATGGACTTTTTTTTTAAAAAAATATTTCAAATATTTTTTAAATATTTAAATGAGGGTTAATATATATCCTACTCCCTCTGTGGGATTGAATAGTACATCATATATGGGATACTATATCCGGATGTATTATTAGTCCATACTTCAATTTTTTAACCAAATATCAGATTAATAATTTTATTAGACTATTAGTTCAATTCCAAGCACATACCCACCCAAACAAACATGACCTAAAGGAATAAAGTTTGATCCACAATTATTTTAGTGAGTGGAAAAAAAAAAAGGACCTAACAATCCAGTAAAACTTCAAAACTGTTATTTGATTAACAAAATCTATAACTTCGACACAAATTGCAAGGTATAACAATTGTTGAGTTAGTAGAAATTTTCACAGAAGCGAGAATTGGGCATACCATGAACATGAAGAGTAATGCTACTATACAAATCGACAAACATTATCTTACTACGAAAGAAGAATTAGCATAAATTTTCACAGAAATGAAATTAGAGATTCGTGACTGACAATGATAGAGACCACTAGAAGTAGTGCTCTAAAGTAACCACTAATCATGTGGCATCCTTAAAAAAAAAAAAAAAAAACAGACACAACAATATTGTGGCAGTGGGTGGGACTCACTGCCATATTATTAGTGGTGGCACTAATTAGTGCTCTCACTCATTTTTCATTGTCATGCACCAGTTGCATAAGAGGAAAAACAAAAGGAAAAAAAAAACTCAATCAACGAGCATGTGATATGCTCTGGCGCATGAGGTGACCTCACATAAGGGGCAAAAAGGTAAATTCACAGCATTACATTATTTTATATTACGTATTTTTAATACGCATTTTTTTTTAAAATTTGAGATCTCATTTAACATGTAACAGGTAAAATAATGTAATGGTGTGAATTTACCTTTTTGCCCCTTATGTGAGGTCACCTCATGCGCTAGAGCATATCACATGCTCGTTGATTGAATATATATATATATATATATTTTTTCCTCTTATGCAGCTGGCACATGACAGGATTCTCTTTTTTACTTATTTTTTTTGTCGTCTTGTGGGCATGCACATGTCAGGAATCTCTAATTGTCACTTCTGTGAAAATTTCTGCTAACTCTTCTTTAGTAACATGGCTGTAGGTTCTATTGTAGCTAAAATTAAGGCCATGTTTGTTTGGGCAGATTAGATTAAGTTGAATTAGTATTTTCATAACTAATAGTTTTAGGATTACAAATTCCTTTGAATTGTGTACCATATCTTATGTTTGGATTGAGTTAGGATTATAAGGAGGGATTAACAAAATATTATCCAATCCGATATTTGTTTGAGGGGATTGGTATGGATAGGACGTGACAGGACATAGAACATCCAATATATTGATCATAATACCCCTAGTATAATTATTGTAAAATTTTGCACTAGCATGTGTTATAATTTTTAAAAATCAAATTTCCTATTGTTGTTCTACATTCATTTCAATTCATTTGAACAAAATTTAACCTAAATTTTTTTAATAGAAAAAATTAAAAATCATTCAACTATAAAATTTATATATATATAAGCAACCTGAACAAAATTTAACCTACTTTTTTTAATAGAAAAAATAAAAAATCATTCAACTATAAACTTTATATATATATATAAGCTACCATTAAAAAAAATACACTGCTATTTTAATCATCTAACCATTCATTGCCTAAATTCAAAAAAGTATTTGTTGGAACAAAATTTAACCCTCACTTTTTTTTAACAGAAAAAATAAAAAATCGTTCAACTATAAAATTTATATATACACAAGCAATCATTAAAAAATATAAACTGCTATTTTAATCATTCATTGCTCAAATTCAAAAAAGTCTTCATTTAATCCCATTTTTTTAAACAGAAAACATCAAAAATCATTTCACTATAAAATTTATATACACAAGCAACCATTAAAAAATATGCACTACTGTTTTAATCATCCAAGCATTCATTGCCTAAAATTCAAAAAGACATTCATTTAAACAAAAATTTAACTTCTTTTTTTTTTGGGGGGGAACAAAAAATATAAAAAATCATTCAACTATGAAAAATAGCTATTTAGAAAAATAATGATATCAAAAAATACAGAAAATGAAGCAAATATATTTATGAGAAGATGCATACAAAATACCAATTGTAGACATGTTGAATTAAAAATCTAGGGTGGTAATTAATGATTACTGCCATTCATAATTGTTAAAAATAGTAATATTATCGTTCTTAGATCATCTCTAGCCAAGAATATGTCAATATCATGTTCTTAGTTGCATTTTGAAATTGTTTTGGTTTTTCTTTTAAATATTTAAAAAATTTCTTAATTTTTTAAAATATTTACAAATTAAAAAAAAATATGGAATTTTTTAAAAAATATTTCAAATATTTTTAAGATATTTAAATGAGGGTTAATTAATATATATATATATAGTCCTGGTTAATTTGGTCATTTGATGGGTTAGTCCAGACTTTGGCTTAATTCTCCAATTTATATCCTACTCCCTCTGTGAGATTGAATAGTCCATCATATGTGGGGTAATATATCCGGATGGATTATTAGTCCATACTTCAATTTTTAACCAAACATCAAATTAATAATTTTATTGGACTATTTATAGCGATCCCGGTTTCTCTTCCTTTGATTGTTGTATTCCAGACTTAGGTTTCGTAGAGTTGGTGGTTGTATATCTTGTTGTTATCCTTTAATTCTGTGTGTTTGAGTTTTAGGATGTATTGGGCGTGTTTCAAACAGGTTGGTTGAGCTTTAGTCACATTCCTTGTTGCCCAGATTTTTGGTAGTACGCTCGAGCGGGTCCCTTTGCGCTCGAGCGGAGTTTGATTTTTGATTGTCCGCTCGAGCGGGCCTTATTGTGATCGGGGTTTTCACACTCTCAGCATTTCGTGCCTCTGCAAAACTTCTGCAGGGTGTGTTTTTCACGCTCGAGCGGATTTCCTTACGCTCGAGCGGGTAACGCTCGAGCGGGTAGTTCAATGTCTGTAAAAGTTCTGGAAGGGAGGAATCTACGCTCGAGCGGCCTTTCTTTTGCGCTCGAGCGGGTGTGTTTTGCAGTTATGTCTTGGCACTCGAGCGGGTTCAGTTTTTGTGTCTGACGCTCGAGCGTCCTATTCTCCACTCGAGCGGGTCATACGTATATCAGTAGACAGCAGCGAGATTACACTTCACTTTTTCATCTCTTCTTTTTTCAAAAACCCTAGATCTGAGTTCCCTCTCTCTCTAAACAACTTCTCTCTAAGGCCTGATCTACTTCTAGTGAGTTTCTAACCTAGGCTCTTTGTAAGAAAGATAGAGAGTGTTGAGGGCTTCCTTTTAATCTGAAAAATCTTGGATTTGGAGCACTTTGGATTTTGGTCATCTCCTCCATTTGAGCTCTTCATCTCGAGGTAGGGATAACTACTCATTTCTATGGTCTTTGACATAAACTATTGGTCTTTTTGATATAATATTGAGTTTGGTGATTTTGGGTGTTAGGGTTTCTAAATGTATAAAAGAGGGGTTTTGTATTTTGAGTTTATACATGTGTATTTAGCCCTAGAAATGAGAATATTGGTGTTGTTGATAATATTGGGACCTTTGGGTCGATATTGAGCTTAAAGGGAAAAATGCCATATTTGGGTTATTAGTGTAATTAATGACATTTGTTATGAAATTGAGTTGGGGATAATGAAATTTGCTCATTATGAGATAGAATGGTGGAGTTGGATTTATAAATCGCTCACTTTTGAAAATGTCAATTATATATCTGTTGAGGCATTTATTATCTGTTTAGAAATAACTGCTTTGGGCTATCGGTGGACGATAGTCTTGATTGTTGTAGACATTGCATAATGATTAGGTGAATTGAAACTAATCAAGTTGTGTATTTGAATACATGGGTGCCGAATCCCGCAGATGAAATTTTCGTAAAATGGCCATTTGCAATGTAATAATCACATGGCGTGTCGAATCCCGCGGACAAGCAATTCTCGTAAAAATTGGCAATCTGAATATATATATACATGGGTGCCGAGTCCTGGGATAAAATATTCGTAAAATGGTCGTAAGAGATTGAAAATACATGGGTGCCAAAATCCCGCGGATGTAATTTTCGTAAATGGCAAGTTGTAGTATTGTTTGCATGAAGATGTTGCCTCATTTCAGTTATTGTGGCCAGGTTCTGAGCCATGTTTATAAGTTGGAGTTTTGTTAAGTTGAACATTATCACGTGCTAATGTTTTAGTTATTGCTCATATTATGTTTAGCATATCTCTACTGGGCGTTTGCTCACCCTATATGGGACATCAAATTTCAGGTACAGGTAAGGCATGCCACCTCCAAGGACTAGCTTGAGAGGCAATGAGGCTGGGACATCTTTTGATCTCATTTTTGTATTACCTGCCATATCAAGCAAGGGCTTCTTTTGTTGTAGAATTCAGTACTCTCCTTTTGTAACTAATGTTGAAACTTAGAAAGTTGTAAGCCTATCGAAGGCATTTAACTCTTTGTTGTCACAATGTAATACATTTCTGTAAAGAATACTACCGATGGTTAGAATATGAAACTCTCTTTACTGAATCGCTGAATGTATGCTATGATGGGTTTATTTTTGAGGGCGTTACAACTTGGTATCAAGAGCGTACCAGGTTTCGAATACTTTGATACGCGGGAAGTGGTTTAGTTAAACCACAATAGGTTCGTCTCGCTTGATTAGAGACTTAGATGTAGTGTTTAGTATGCTTATGTGATAACATGATTAAATTGACTATGGGTATGGGAATTTAGTTTCTAGGAATGTTGGATTG
This sequence comes from Camellia sinensis, assembly GCF_004153795.1. Classification (NCBI taxonomy): domain Eukaryota; kingdom Viridiplantae; phylum Streptophyta; class Magnoliopsida; order Ericales; family Theaceae; genus Camellia; species Camellia sinensis. Next base: position 1,115,922 of record NW_021026955.1, on the reverse strand, counting down.
GATCCTTGGGTTTCTGTGGTCTGTTGGAAAAGCCACTTAATCAATGCTATTTCCTAACCGGACTCTAGTGACGCTTCGAGCTATCAATTATCCGGAAATGAAATTCGTCAAAGTGCTTATGTGATTATGTGCTTACGTGGGTGAATACGTTTTGTCCCATGCATTAGGATACGAGTGTTTTAGCTTCGGCACATTTAAATGAATGTGCTAAATCTCGTACGTTTATTAGGATGTAGAACGAGGAACCGTGGTGGTAGGGTCGAGACAGGCTAGGGGCAAGGAAATGCTATAATCAGATGATATTCCGGCGCGCAAGGAAAAGGGTTGTCAGCCAATGTGGCCGAGCCAGCGGTTCAGCAGTCTATGGGACGCTTTAGCCCGTGGGATATGCCGATGCTTTGGGCAGGGAAATCCTATGGGCATTCTCAGAGCTTGAGGTTCCAGTTTCCGGCCCAGGTTCAGGCCGCGTTGTTGATACAAGGGCCTTCCTTTCAAAAAAGGAAGTTCTTTGCCGGTCTAATCGCGATCGAGTTTTGTTGGGAATCCAAAGGAGACAGCTCAAGGCTGATGAGTTGGTAGGCAGAATGACCAAAGACATTTTGAGAATGGTTTTGGCATCGAGGACGGGTTATTAAGGTGACCTGGCCATCTTTCCGCTTAAAGGGGATGCAGGTTATATGGTGGAAGTTCACGAGGGGCCGTATTGGTGGCCACCTAGGAGGCTTTTTGTTGATCTTTCTAGAGAAGTACTTAGCCCCAAGCTATTAGGGAAAAGCTCAGTGACCAGTTTTTGTCAGCTTAAGTAGTTAAGGCTTGTCAGTGGCCGAGTTTGAGGCCACCTTACCCAGTTTTGTCTAGATTCGCACCTGAGCTCGTGGCGTCGAGAGAACGTCGTTGTATTTGAGTTCGAGAGGAAGTTTGAAGGCATGGCCTTCAAGATGAGGGTTTGGAGGATCCATGATCAGGGAGTAAATCGGGCATCCTTGTTTGGATAGCCGGGCCGACCCATATGAGAGTCATGATCGATGAGGGGCCTGCCAAGAGGGTCAAGAAGCCAAGGGGGATGGTAGAGGCATGAGAGGTTCTTAACCCTCAGTAAGTCCCAAGAGTGCTTTTTAGCGAGAATCCACCTTTCCAGTGTCGAGTTCAAGGTTCTCTATTTGGATGGTTGTAGCCGGTTGAACTAGTCAGCGTACTTTATTCCTAATGCGCGTGGAGAGATTCGTAGAATCAATCTTGCCGACTTGTATAATTCGGGACATAGTGAGGTTGCACAGAGTCCCAGTCGTTGATCGTCTCTATAGAGATCCCTCGTTTCACTGCTCAGGTTGTGGTAAGAGTTTTTGGGCAGCGTGCTTGGCCACTAAATGCCTTTAGTACAGCTTACCATCCTCAGACTGAATGGGACAGTCCTGAGCGTACTATTCAGATCCTTGAGGATATGCTTCGGGGTTTGTTCCTTCACTTTAGTGGGACGTGGGAGAGGCACTTTGCCCTTGTGGAATTTGGCCTACAACAACAAGCTTTCAACATCTAGTAATCGTATAGCGCCGTTTGAGCCTTGGTATGGCTGACCATTAGTAGGTCTCCCGGTTTGTTTGGCCGAGGTGGGTGATCGCACCTTTATTGGGCCCGGAGTGGTGAGGGAAATGACGTAGGAAAGTTTGGGTTTATCGTAGAGGCTTGTTACAGGCCTAGAGTAGCCAAAAGAGTTAATGCCCGACCGTAGAAGAGGCCTTTGGCATTTGACGAACCAGACTCTGGGATCATGTTTTTCTTTGAAAATATCACCTAAGGCGGGGTTTGATGAGGTTTGGGAAGAGTGGGAAAGTTGTCCCTTTATTTATCGGTTCTTTGCGATCTTGAGAC
>NW_021026955.1:1040091-1111396 GCF_004153795.1 Camellia sinensis | reverse complement strand
ATCGCCGCATGTGCGGGGATCTCGGGGCCTAAGAGTTTCCTGTCTCCAACTTCAATCCAACACAGAGGTGATCGACATTTTCTTCTGTATAGTGCCTCGTATGGTGCCATTCCAATGCTTGCATGATAGTTATTATTATAAGCGAATTCCACCGAGGGTAGGTGATCATCCTAATTACCCTTGAGGTCTAGTACACACACACATAACATATCTTCTAAGGTTTGGATTGTTCTTTCAGATTGCCCATCAGTTTGTGGGTGATAAACTGTGCTAAACTTCAGAGTGGTTCCCAAAGCTTATTGCAATTTGTTCCAAAAGTGAGACGGATACAATTGAAACTGGGTGCCGTGCAAACGAATGATTTTCTTAATGTATAGAGTGGCGAACTTAGAAAAGGCGTACATGATTTTGATTGGTAGAAAATGCACCAACTTCGTCAATCGATCTACGATAACCTATATTGCATTATTCTTCGAGACTGATTGCGGTAGCTCAACCACGAAGTCCATAGTAACGTGCTCCCATTTCCATTCAGGAATAGGGAGTGGTTGCAACATTCCTGCAGGTCTCTGATGTTCTGTTTTAACCTATTGACAATGCAGGCATTTGGAGATGTGGATTGCTATGTCCTTTTTCATTCCTGTCCACCAGAAGCGTTCTTTCAGATTATGATACATCTTCGTATTACCAGGGTGGATCGCAAACCTCGAGCTATGGGCTTCTACCAATATCTTCTTTTTGAGTTCTGGAAGATCGGGTACGCAAATTCAATTTCCAAATTTTAGCATCCCATTGCTCATCGTAAAGTCAAGATCAGGCGTGTTTCTTTGCTCCTCGTACTTTTTCTTCAAAAGTTTGTCTTCGCATTGGCGTGCTCTAATCTCTTCAATCAACGCGGGTTCTACGATTATGTTGGCAAACAATCCATTGATCTTGCAAGGAATGAGGGTACATGCCAAACCTTTGGTTGTCTTTCGACTTAATATGTTTACTACTACGTTAGCTTTGTCGGGGTGGTGATGGATTTTCACATCGTAGTCCTACATAAATTCTAGCCATTGTCGTTGCCTCATATTTAGTTCCTTCTGTGTAAACAGATATTTGAGACTCTTGTGATCTGTGTAGATTTCGCAGGTTACTCCATAGAGATAATGTAATAACCCGACCCTTTATCTAAAGGTCATCTAATTCATTGGCTCATTGGCTCTAGGAGATTAGGGTTGGCTTCTTATAATTCTAAGGGTTGTCACCCTCTTTGGTAATCCACAATGATCCCTAAAAATTTCGTATGATCATAGGTTAGGTTCGTGTCTAAAAATCTCACCACCAAACTATAAAATATCATTTACCACTTCCTAAATTATTTAATATTAAAAATGCGGTGTCCCACAATCTATCCCTTTAAACAAAGATTTCTAATATTTTAAAATTAATAACAGCTAACGTTGTAAATCACAAGCTTTCACTAAGCACCTTTTGATATACTAAGGAACTGAATTTATTTTTTATTTATTACTATTATTATTATTCTCATTATTTATTATTATTATTTTATATGAATACAAAAATTCGAGTGTCACAATTTGGGAGATCTTTCTTAATATTCAAGCTTATTAATGAAATCTCATTCTCATTAGGCATTTGGATAATTTACACATTTCCACTGCTTAATTATTATTTTCAAGTCTTTTCTTGTTTTCATTAGATTCCATATGGATTACTGAAGGCACAATCAAAGGATCAAAAACTTGACTCTCTTTCTCTTATTGAGGGACGAAGAACGAAGAGTGCACAAAAGCAACTTAAAAGAAAGAAAAATACTCAACTGACACAAAGACTCTAGAAAAGACCAAGAAAACAAGACTCTAAACTCGACACACGACTCAACCACCCACAAGATACCACTCAAGAATCCCAAACACAAAAGGGGTTTTTTCATTTTTCAAGTCCATCGGCAAAATTCACGACAGACTTCAAGTAGCCCATTGGTAGGTTCCAACCCGCCATCATTTCAACATCACTATCCAAACCCGCCTAGTAGCCTCCGAACTTCTCTTTGGCCGAAGTAACTTCCCTATGAAATTTCTCACACCATGCTTCTAGTTCAGAAGGTCCTTTCTAAGTGCTTCAACAATTGCCCCTAGTTTATTTTGAGACTCATCATTCCATCCATCATTGCTGGCAATAAGTAAGGGAGTCTACCATTTAATTTAACACCATTAAGGTTGAGTTCATCAAGATTGAGTAAGCCTTCCACCTTTTAAAAGATTTATTCATTCTGTTTTTCTTTTTCAAAATTCTTGACGAGGCAGAGATCTGAAGATTCAGGAATGAACACCATAGGTTTGGGCTCAATGGCGAGTATGATGTATTGGCTAGGATCGAAGTTGATTGTTGGCTAGACACGTATGGAATTTATGTTATGGGGTGGTAACCTGTCATGGGAAAAATGGGTTGGTAGTGACATTGGGCTTTTGATGTGGAGCAACTATTTCATTGTCGATGAGATCTTGAATCTCATGACGAATGCAATAGCAACGATCGGTGTCATGACCTACTGTTGGTGAAAGGCACAATATTTGGTAGTGTCATGTCTGGTTGGGAAAATATCAAGGAGAGGTCGGGGTCAAGGGGTTTGAGGGACCCTTTTTATACCAAGACCTTCATGGCACGGGTTGGGGTCATATGGAGATGAAGGTAGGTTCTCTTCTGGGCTTGGGTTGAGTTGGCTATTTGTGGGCTGGCATTGGTGAAGGGATTGGACGTGTTGGCAATAGTGGTAACCGTATTTGAGGGCTCCGCATCTATGCCACTATTAATAGTAGCATTGAAACTGTGAATAAAGGTCTTCCCTATGGGCTTCTTTTCATCTGTTATAATTCATTATTTAATAGCATCCTCAATCTAGACCCTCATTTTGTGCAACTCCTTAAAAGTGAAGAGTGGAAGGGCTATCACTTTTTGCAACATCTTTCTACATTTGGTGATGAATGCCACAAAATTTTCATTGGGCTGTTGGCGAGTTGTCCCTAACTCTCAGTGGTTACCTCGATTTGTGTGTTGTAAGAGTACTATGCAATGAATGTTTCAACCAACTCCTTCCAGTTTTGTTTGATCGAATCATCTAACTTGGCATACCATGTACTAGCTACTCCTAACATGGTTTTTTTAAACAAAGAAAGCTTTTGGGCCCGAGTCAAGCCTATGGGCTTCAAGATGTGAAGAGACAGATGTGAACCATAGGGTCTCTAGCCCCATCGAATCTATCTACGTACGTGTGGCTTGCTTTTCATGTTCCTTTCAGATACGATTAGCCCTACAATTCGGACTTCTGTGATTCTGAATCTGATTCCACAAGTGTAATGTGAAATAGATAAACACAAATGAGTCCAAATCCAACAAATCTTTTGAAAAATCAATTTTAAATCAAAATGCCAAAAATGGACTGCTTTGCTAGATTACAGAGTCGTCACCTAAATATTTTTGGAAAATTTAGGAAACCAGAGACTCGTGCCAAAGGCTACTTATTTGTCATCACCAAAGTGTCTCGGCTCGGGAACTTAGGTACGAGAGGAGAAGGTCATGAATTGCGCACCCCACTCGCCCGATCAAAGATCGACCTCTACTAATCATGATGTGATTCTTATTTACATTATATGCTCTTGTTCCGATTTATTAGGCTAACATTACTATGTGATGCACACAAGTATAGACTAATTTTCAAAAGTTGGAACACTTTGATTTTATGTTTGTTTTGAAAAGTGTTTTGAATATGTATCACTTGAAGAAGTGACCTCATATGTACATTAATCAAACTATCCCAATTTGAGCAATTAGCCTTCATCCACAGGCATTCAAACAAGTATATCATTTAAGCACTTGGTCTCATGGAAAATATTCTTGATATGACAACAATCACACATATGCGATATGCTGAAGCAATAAACGCTCACCTAGTACTCCAAGGCAAGCCAAACAAAGCAAATAATTAGAAAATATACACGCCTCTAACTAATGCAAAATGACTAATGCGACACATACAAGATGCAATTAATAGGCTCGGCTACTAACATGGTATATGATCCAATCCAAGACATGATAAATCATGTATTCGAGTAAGAATTTGAATTTGACATCGGGTAGTATGATGAGCCGAACCCTAAATACATGTGAGGCGAGTGTATACGAACATGGAAAAATGCTAAGCAAACATGATGTTACATGCGATCCATCATAAGTAGGGAAATAAAAGGGAGAAAGAAATGGGGATTGGAAGACATACACATTATTACATATTTGCCCTCGCACAAGAAGGTCCGAATAAATATCCTAATAATAATTATTACAACACCAATTAGCTAGTCCTACTTAACCAATTATTACAAATCCGACTAATGAGCTAAATTAACTAAGTACAATGAGTTTAAAGGAAAGTAGGTAATTAAATGACAACATATTGCTACTAAAGCAATTAAACCAAGAGTATGAACAAGCAATGGAGTGCATGCGCATGAATTTAGATTTTCGCCCGAAAACCTCTCTGTTTTGCTACTGGAACCATTCTATTTTGTATTCAAAAGAAAAGATCTATTTTGGCCGCCAACCTCTGCTCTATTCTGCCAAAAAAGGACACTACTAGTCTAAAATAAATGGTTGGCCGGCCAAGAGAAGATGGTTGGCCGACTGATTGATGGCCGGTCGACCGGTGTTTTAAGGGTCTACCCTGCTGCAATAGAAAAGAGACAGATTGCAAACAAAGTGCTTTTAAGAGGTGTTTGCCCATTCTGCCTCTCCTTATCATGTAGGCAGGTCAAAGGAGGGGCATAATCGATTCACAAACCATCAATATGCAAAGTTATCGCGTGATGATCAATGAGTCAATGGGACAAAGTTTAATAAATGAAAAGCAAAAACCGGCAAAAACCCCCTCCCTATCATGATTTTGATCAAGGGAAATGGTTGACTATGAAACTTGAACCATTTTATCACTAACAAGTATGAAATGATTCAAGACTCAAGTGGTTCAATTAACATCCGATTAACCCAAGTTGATATTATTATCTTGTTTATTTTAGCCCCAATTTTATTACTTCATTTTATTACCTTTCCATTCCTTAGCCATTTTAGTCCAAAATGAAAGTTAAGTCCACTAATGGAGAGAAGTGTCAAACAAAGGGTTGTTTTGGGCATGTAAGAAAGATCATGCCTTTGGTAATAAACCTTCGGAGAGATTAAACCATTAAGCATAAGGTCCCATCTCAAGCTTAAACAACACTCACTTTGAAGCGACTCTCAAAGTAATAAAAAGCCGAGAAAGGAGGGAGGGTGCAGAGGTGATTAGAGGTGAACACAAATATGGGAAGCAATAAATAAATGCTATCAACTCAAATAGGTCGATGGCTAAGGCCTAAACCACCAAACCTATGAGGACCACTGCACTACAAGCTAACTATGCAAAGCATAAATGAACTAAACACATAAAAAGGGTCCTAAAATAAGTTTAAACAATGCTGTAAATAACATAAAAAAGCTTAAAAAAAGTTAGCTTAAACAATGGAGAAATTAAGCTAGTAAACAAGCATAAGGAGGGGTGGCTAACCCCTCCATTTTTGGGACGTCAAAACAACATTTAAGCCTCTGAAAAACTCTGAAAATCAGCGGGAAAAAGCTCAAAAAACATTGATGAAGAGATGAGAAACACAAGGGTAAAAGCTTAGGAAGTAAGGTGCAAAGAAGGGTAGTTAACCCCTCTACCTTTGATAGCTTTTAACCACAAGTTTTAGCCCATAAAAGCAGTGTAAAGACAATACAAAAATAGTAAGAAAATAGTTAGAAGAAGTAGTGTAAGGATTGCACAAATTAAACTCCTTTGTTCATAAACCACAAAGTATTCACTCACAAGGGCTGAGATTTGAGCTCAAGAACCTTAACAAGAAGAGCTAAAAAATTGGTTTAGGAAATGTAGAGAGAGAAAGTGTAGGTTACAAGATAGAGAGAGAGAGAGTGCTATGCAAGTCTTTGGCCTTTTGAAATTTTTCTAACCTTTTTTTTCCAAGAGAGGTGGTCATGTATATATAGAAAAACATGAACCTCATTCAGAAATATCCATATAGAGACAGTTGGTGCAGTGCATGCACCTAGGGAGACAACTAGCAATAGTTGGCAGCAAAATATCTGCCAGCCAGAAAACATGGCTGCTCGGCCATGAAGTGGATGGCTGCCCACTAGATTTTGGCCTGCCAACCATCTATTGGCATGCAGGGCTCTGGATGGTCAAGTATGGTTTAGGTATGAAACAGACAGGTTTTTGGAAACCAAGACAAGTTTGGTCAAGTATGTACATAATTCTACGCTCTGAAGTTTGGAAAACAGAAGCTTTTGCCGAGAAACTTGACTGCACAAAGTGTAACATTTCATCATCGAGTGATCAACCTGAAAAACCTAAGGCTTAAGGGCAATCAAAAATGGGGTGTCTACAGTACGACATCTTGAACTGCTCTAGCAATCTTACAGCAGCCTATGTATACCCATCCTTAATGTCTGCAATGGAGTTCATTCCCTGCGACTTTTAAAAAAACTTTTTAAGCTTAGCTACTTTCAACAAGGCGAGGTCAAACTCACTGAGATTGAGAGAGAAAAGTCCATTGACAAGTTATGCCAGAGCTTTGGCAGCTTAGGTTTGGCCTGGTCCTTCTAGTAGATTAGAACCCTAGAAGTCTTTAGATAGCAGAGGTGGATTTGGGACTAGATGATCAGCTCGAAGTAGATGAGTAGTGGATGCCCCAGATGGGCGTTGCAATCTAGCATTAGTTTCAGCTTTGGTGGTAATTGTGTGATTTAGAGTATCTACGATCCGTTGAAGGTCCGAAAGCATGTCTACTGGATTTACTAGTCTTTGGGCCATTATGGGATCTGATGAATTAGTAATTTGGGAACTGGGTGGATGTGACCTTGTTGGAGATAGCCTTTTCTAGATTGGATAGACTGGAGTGTTTTTGACTTGGGTAAGTCGAATTATATGGAGTGTGATGGGTTAAACTTTTTTCTGTGTTGGATTTGACTAGGTTTTTCCTGGATTAGTTTAGTTGGGCTATTTCTAAATTTGGTACGATTTTTCCAGGGTGTCAAGCTCTGCTGATCCTCATGAATCCTAACATCAAAACAAATACCCCACCAGTTCATGGTATTGGATATGCTGGTCAAAACAAAGTAAGATAATATTGACTTATTGGTTCTGATCCTATTATAAATTTAACCATTTAGATACAATCCTCAAATTTGATCCTGCATTATATCAAACACCCTCCCTAGATTTTGAACCAATTTCTAATTCTAATATGATCCAAAATTTTGAAAGAAATCCTTTTAAAATTAAGACTCTCCAAGGATTGGGTGCCATTTTTCCCAAGATTTTACATTCGCACATAAGTAAGCATTCCAAAACACCCCTAGAGGTTTGGGTTTCCCTGCCCTAGCCTTAGATAGATCTAAAGCTTCACTATTTAAACAACCCAACATTATCACATCTTAAAAATGGGAGAGGATCATGTCCTAAGTTGGAAAGTTGTTACAGCTCTATCTGGGGGTGGCTGAGCCATCCACATCCTAAAGAGGATCACATGAAAGAGCAACAAATTTATAGAAAATGAGAGAAAGAAGAGAAAAAAAGGATGAGAAAGACTTCAATGCTTACTTTTCAAAGCAAGGAAAAGGTTTTGATTAAAAAAACTTGCTTCCAAATACCCTCAAGGTCCTTGGATATGGCCTGAACACCTAGAAAAGAGTCTTAAGATCAAGCTTGGATGGTGTTTTGATGGCGTATGTATGAAGAGAGTGGTAGAAAGTTGAAAAGCTTTGGGTTTAATGTGTTTTTTTTTTTTTGGATCGGCAAAGAAAACTTTATTGATGATGCACGTACAAAGTACAATGGAAGACATTAATAAAAACGAGCTTGGAGCTAGAACAAGCTCCAACCTCCTAGTTGGTGAGAAACCAATAAACAAAGAAAAAAAAACAACAGAACGAAACCAGAAGCCAAGACTATGCAGCCCCGAAGACAACTATGGAGCTGGAACAAGCTTCTAGCATCACCTCTGTTCAAACAATAGTATGAATACTGCAGGTATTAACATTATCAATCAGCATCATCTTTGATCATTCACACAGCAATCACAGATCAAACCAGATTAGGTAGCCCAAAAACCTTTGAGAGCAGAGAAGCCATAGAACAATAAAAAACAAGACATCCAGATAGCAACCAAACCACTGAATACATTCCTCTGTTCTGCATGGGACTTGAATATACCAGCTTCTACCAGAATGAACAAGGCAGAATAACAGAGCATACTAGAATTAACAGACCAGATGAAACAGACTAACAGCAGCTCAGATGAAGCAGATTAACATACAGAATCTGATGAACCAGATCAGATGAAGCAGATTAACAGATAAGTTGAAGTAGATTAATCAGATCAACTAAAATGAAGCAGATTAATAGCATAACAGTAGATTAATAGCATAGTATCAAAGCGGACTCCACAAAAATATCAACCAACCCACGCTCTCTAAGTGACATCATGAAACACCCCTAGATCCATCTCCCAAGCAAAATCTAATGTGCTCCAGATTAAAAATGAAATCATGCACAGAGAACCTACAATCCTTAAATACCTCCTTACACCAGACAGCCATTCTAACCTTAATCAGATCAGAAACACCCTCCCCACTTGGGGCAACATCTCGAAATAAGCATTCATTGCGATGGTTCCATAGAGACCACATAACAACCATAGGAAGATCTTTCCACATCAACCTCACATTTTTCCGAAACCTCACCCCTGCCCACCAGTCAAGAACAGCCTCCACTGAATCTGGCAAAGCACCTTGGACATCCCACCATTTTAGTATTGCAGACCACACACTCCAAGCCATTTGGCATGACAATAACACATGGTTAATTGACTCAACCCTAGATTTGCACAGGCAGCATACTGAGGATGCATTAGCAGGGTTTAATGTGTTTTGGTGCTCAAACTCTTTGAATCTCTCTTTTCCTCCTCATAAATATTTGTCAAATGAATTGGTAACTTCCTAAGCCTTTGAAAACAATTTCCAACCCATTGAAATGAGGTGAAGAGGTTGTAAATATAGACTTTTAAGGCAAAGCTTGTAAAGGAAGTCAATGCAAAATATCTAATATATTTGTATGAAGCTTGCATAGGAAGCCAATGCAAAATATCTAAGATATTTGTAAAAAATTCATAGAAACAATCAAAATTCCTGAAAATGCTCTGTACTTGGACAATTCAGCCAACCGTACCATTATTCATCTAGCCATAAATTGTTGCACGATCAGATGAAAAATATACAATTAGATTAATAGGGTAAAACTAGCATGATTTGAAAGAAGAAACAAGTATTTCAGAGGATTCCACCCATTCTATTCATTCCCACTACATCCTTTGCTTGATCTATTAAAAAATTATAACACTTGAATTTTGAAAATGCAAACCTTAGAACTTTGTAGAAATGTTTGGATCCTCATAAAAACATTTTGAAAAGGGTTTTACGACAGTCTAAAATAATTTGGCAAAAACGGGTGTAAGGTTGGGATTTAAAGCTTGAACTCAGTTCTCTTACTAAGGAATTCATAAAATAGCACTTTCCAACTTTCATTAGTGGGTGTTCAAAAGAAAGCACCTAAATCTTAAAGTCGGTCAAAATGGGGTGTCTACGCACCCCCACCAAGGAGAAATACCCATCCAGAAGTGAACTTATTATCTCATTGACTAGTAATCCAACTAGCATTAATGTATCCCTCTAATATAGCCAAAAATTTATTATAAAACAGTCCAAATCCTATTGTAGACAGCCTATTTTGACTAGCCCTAAGATTTCGGGCACTTGTAAGCGTCCCAATGATGAAATGATAAATTACTTCATCTTTAGAATGTTTAAGGATGCTTGGAGTTGCTGTATAAATCCGTATTGGCCAAACTGACTTTTTACAAAAATGACTATTTTACTTCTAAGCCCATTTTTAGCCAACAACCAACTTCTTAACCCTGACAACTCCGGTTGTGCTTTGATCAATCGTATTTTCCAAAATTAGTGGCCAATTTTATCAAAAACATTGATTAGAATGCAATTTAGACTTACTTGTACTGTAAGCAAGTCAAGGGCATGGGACCTTGCACTTGTGCATGCATGCATGGCACGTGTACCAAGACAAAGCGTGAGTGTGCACATTATTTATGTTTGTGCACGAAGTTGGTGCATGCATACATCGCAGTGTCATTGAGCTAGGTGTGGTAACTCAATCTTGGTGTATTTTTGGAGGAAACGGTGGCGGGAAAAACATTGAAACCCTAGAAGGGTTCCAGTACCTCACCCTAGCTCTATAAATAGAGCCTCTACCCCTCTCTTTCAAGAGGTTAAGAATTTTGAGCCTTTTACAAGCTTTTCAGAGTAAAAACTTCTCTCATCTCCCTCTTTAGCCTTAACCATGAAATTTCTCACCCTTATAGCAACTAAAAACCTCTAGAAACATTCTAAGCACTTGGCATTTGGACCCAAACTCACAAACCTAAGCTTAAGGGAGGCTTGCAAGCAAGGAACTCGATGGCTTTTTGCGTTCTTTTTTGTGTGTTCTTCGGTTGATTAAACCAACAGGTAAAACTTCTTTACCTTTCTTATTTCAGTCCCTTTTTGCTTTACTTTTTAGTGTTTATTCATGTTAGGATATTAGTTTCATCATCCATCATGTAGTTTCTTGACTTTCTCGCCTTCTCTTGCATATTTCCTTTCTTTTAATTAAAAAAAGCATGTATTAGGTTTGTTTTTAATCGTATAATAACCATGTATGGCCCTATTTGAATCATTATGTAGTTTAGTTTTATGCTTTCTTACTTGTTAGTTGTATTCTATGCATGAATATCATTTAGTAGCCTCAAACCAGGCCTAGGACCATTTTTGCATGTTTAGTTATATATTTAGGTTCATGTTTGTTTTATGCATGCATGTAAGACGCTAAAAGTGGGTAACCGGGTAAGTTCTCTCATCCTCCTTGGTATGTGCTTGCTCCTTGCATTGTCTTTCAATAATCCAAGTCTATATGCTCTTTACATGTAAAATTGTTTGTATCGAATTTTATGAATATTATTTTTTTAGATTGGGTTTATAGCCATGGAATGATAAAATCCACCATTTATTGAAAAATCATTATTCTTTTGAAAAATATGACTTTATTCCTTCAATCTAAATTGAATGGTATTCATTTATCTTCAAATCACATAGTTTAGGTTAGTTAAGAGTTTTTAGCTCTAAAAATGAATTTATGTGAACAATTAACCGCCAAAACCATAAAATAGAGAGTAAGTAGAGGTCAATATTTGGATTGGGCAAATGGGGATGCTTCTATATAAATGGTCTTCCCCTTTTGTACCTAAACTCCCATACTTGGAATTTTCTTCGTAATGACGAACTAGGGCTTAACTTAGTTTTCATTATTAAAGGTTTTTTAATTCCCTTTTAAAAATTAAGTGGCGACTCTTTGTTGGTCAAAGAAAGTTGGTGTGGGATGCATGCCGTAGACTCGAAAAAGGCACGAAGCCCATAGTTGGCGATTCCGTTGGGGAATTAAGTTAGCTTGATTTGAAAATTTCTATTTTATGAGATTAGTGGTTAATTGTTAATTGCATTGCATCATTTTAGAACAAAGGAAACCTATCTTATTGCATAATATCTTGGTCATTATTTGCAGGCTATGTTATGTCAATCAAGCAAGCGTTAGATTATGCTATTAGTATTGTTTGATCATTCGCTTGTGGCGTGAGAGGTATATTGATAGTAATAACTGATGTACCCTTTTGTGACCCAACTTGCCTTTTGCATATAGAGAGCATTAGCACCCTCCAAACTAGAACATGATACCCTCATTTCTAGGATTATATTGTTGCCTTTTTATATGATTTAGTGGAACCTAGATCTCATTTCGAAATTTTGATAAGGCAACCCTACCCCCAAATAGGTTTGAATGCAAATTATGTGCTTATGTGGTATCTTTTCTTGAATGAAAATGGTTTGATTTGAGTCTAGAGATGAACAATCAGAAAGATAATGATTTATTCCAAAAAATCTAGGGAGTCTGATATGGCAGTGATTTAATTCTGGGACAATTTGAGTTATTTGGGGAAGTGATCCAATTATAAAAATTTGGGGGTTCAATTTAGACAGTGATTCAAAATTTGATTATGATTTAAGCAATCAGTGGAAGATTAGGGGTAATTTTCTAATTTAAAGGGTTTGAGTTTGAATTTGAATTCGTAACTTAGTGATCAATTAGAAGAACAAAAAATGGTTGCCTTTCCAGAATTTGAGTTGGGAAGATCTCTGAAAATCTTGGTGATCAAAAGATAACTTCTAAAAAAAATAAAAATTCCAACTTAAATAGAGCCTTGGAGATTATGAAAGGTTGTTTGATTGAATAAGAAACTTTAAGTCATTGACTTTGGGGGGAATTTTAAACTTTGTATAAAAATGGTAGATAAGTGGTGACCAAGTCTTCCATTTAAATAAAATTCCAATTCCCCTAAGAAATATTTGATTAGAAGACAATTATTTGATTAGATACTTGGAATAAAATCCAACACTCCTTGGGAGGAAAGAATTTTGAAGAAAAAAATTCTAAGCAGAATTTTAGAAATTTTGGAAAATTTTTTATTAGATGAAAATTTTTAAGTCGTTGACTTTGGGGGAGGGGGAATTTGATTTTATGGAAAAGTGTTAGATAAGGAGGTGATGACCAAGTCTTTCATTTTAAAATAAAAATTTGAAATTCCTTTAGAAGGCATTTGACTAGATGATAATTGTTTGATTGATTTTTTAAAATGAAATCTGAAATTTGTTGGAAAATTTTAAAATAAAATTGAGTAGAGTTTGGAAATTATGAAAAATTCTTTTCGTCAAGTAAAAATCTTTGGGCTAATGATTTTAAAGGAACCTTAATTTTATGGAAAAAATATTAGACAAGAAAGTGATGACTAAGTCTTCCATTTTGAATAAAATTCTGATTTCTCTACAAGATATTTGGCTAAAGGATGATTGTTTGATTGATTCCTTAAAATAAAATTCGAACTCCTTAAAGCTTTTGAAAAAAAAGGGAGGAAAAGAAACTTTGGAAATTTGAATAAAAAAAAAAAAAAGCTACTAGATCAGAAATTGACTAGGTTCATTCATTTATTCTCAAGTTTGTTGCAAACATCGCTCCTAGAAATGAAGTTTCCCAAGCTAAGTGGGTCAGACTCAATCGGTTGTCTCATACTCAAGATTTGGTTGACAAAAAGCCCATGTTAGTCTCCCTCAAGCCACCAAAAAAGAAGATTCTCGAGCCCAAGCCCACTTGAACAGTTCGACCCAATTTAGAATTAATGGATACAGAATAGGTCAACATGCATTTGTCAGCTCCTCCTAGCCTAGAGCACTTTAAGTTTTCGATTCCAAAACCAGAAATCTTGATGGCCCAAGACCAAGAATTAATAAATTTGATCAGTGCACTTCAAAGTTCCATGGACACTCTATCTGTAACCGTGGATGCCCAAGCTCAAACTCTAAACCAGTTGCAAGCTTAAGCGGCCGCACCACCACTACCACCACCACCACCACCACCATAGGAGTCGCAACAAGTACCAAGAGAGGAAGTGCTGACAGTTCTCATCCCACCCTTAGATGTACCAAAGAATAAACCCAAGATTGAAGTACTAAACCTTGACATCAATATTGACAGAATAGCCAAGTTGGAGAAGGCCATAAAAGAAAACTAAGGGGTCTAACTATATTCTAGACCTAGATGCTGGTTTAGGGGATGATTCTAATATGATCCAACCTTTGACAGTTATCCCTAACCAATTCAAAGACTCTCTTTGGTTGCCCTCTTCCCTCTGATTGAAATACATGCTTTGGCTTGTGCATACGTGCTCACACCCATTGGTTGATTTGAATAACATGATTGGTTGCTCTACCTCTCAAATTTGTTCTGTATTTGTAAATATTAATAGCTGAGTTGCGTTGATTTGCCTCGATTGGTGTTTAGGTTTAACCCATGGAGTTGGCCTTACTTTCTAACAAATTGCACAAGTTATCATAATGTGGTATGATCTACTCATTGCCTTGCATTCATTTCATGAGATATGTGGTGCATCACTCTTCATACTGCTTATCTCATACGTTGCATCATGTATCGCTCTGTATACTATGCATATCTCACATCATCCGTCATGCACTACTTTCTATGCAATCCATGCCTTGAGAAAGGCATCACACCTCCTTCTTTTAGTTGTGCGACAACACATTTTTATGCTATGCACACCCCTATTTTAGTTGTGCAACAACACCTCAAAATGTTATGCACCCATTCTTTTTCAATTGTGCGACAACACCTCTATATGCTATGTACCCCTATCTTTCAATTATGTAACAACACATCTGTATGCTATGCACCCCCTATTTCAATTGTGCAACAACACATCTGTATGCTATGCACCTCCCTTTTTTTCAGTTATGTAACAACACACCTGTATGGTATGCACCCCTCCTTTCAGTTGTGCGGCAACACATATGTTTGTGATGCACCATTTCTTTTATTTGTGTAAAAGCACATTTGTACGCGATATACTCTGTAGACACCCCATTTTTTACTAGCCTTAAGACTTGGGCACTTTTGAGTTATTGATAATGAAGAAGAGATGTATTAATCTTGCAAGTTCTACAACAAGGAGCCTAAGGATCAAGCTTTAAACCATCCACAAACTTGTTTTGGACAAAATGTGAGACTCCTAACTTTTGTAAACCCTATTAAGTCCTTTACTTTTAAATTATTTCTTTGAAATTGCTCAATTTCTTAATTAATTGCAATTTTAACCGTAGGATCAAAATACATGCACCAACTGAAAACTCGCAAACCCTGATCGATTTTGATAACTTAGAAATCATTCTAAATACCCTAATACTAATTAATTGACTTCATAAACGTAGAATTACCACTTGAAAACCCTAGGTTTTTCTAATTTTTATCACGCTCGTCGGTTGATAGCCTTTTTATTCGAAACAAGAAATTCAAACAGAATTAGATTCTATGACCCCAACTTAGTTAAATTCTACTTTAAAATAGATGTTCCAATTCATAAATTAAGGCCTTAGCCCTCATATTTTACTCAAATCACAAATTAACCCCAAGTTAGTACCATTGCATATATATATATTTGTACCTCGTATTCATCAAATCTTTTTGTACACAATATCTATGGAATTTGTACAAAAAATAAATAGGAAAATCTCCCAAATCTTGAGCACATGGCCAGCCATTATACCTCTTAGGCTGTAATCATTGTACTTTAGAGACAAATCCTTTGAATCATGGAAATAATTATGACTTTGGTACCAATTCTATATATATACATGTATATATCTAATGTACTTGTAACTAGAATGGATTAAATTAGACTTAAACCTAACTAGATCATAATTAAGATCCTAATTATCCACTATTCCATTTCATTTGAACTAAATACAACTCAATTCCATTACATTTCAACCAAAGGACATTTTAGACAATTCACACCATTTTTCCTATAAATACACCACCATCCTCCATCTATTTGAACATCAAACACCACACCCACACACTCATATGTCGTAGAGAGAGGGAGAGGAGTGGAGAGTGAGCTTGTAGGAGGGAGAAAGAAGAGAAAGAGAGCAAGTCTTACAAAACTAGTTCCATAAGCATTTAAGTAAGCCACAACACAACTCTCTCTTTCATTTTCCTTTTTCAAATACATGTTATTAGAAGTTTTAAAAGGTATTTTTAGATGTGTTCTGATAGTATTCCCATGTTTAAAATGAAAGAAGTAGAGCCTTGATTCTACACTTCTTGTATTTCTCTTAATCGGTATAAAACTACCTTTTTCCATATCAAATTCTCAAAATTTCAAAAGGCACACCTTCACCTTAAATTTATGAGTTTAATACATATTATTTAGCAAGTTTTCATCACAAGATAAGTGGAAAATTTTCCCTAGTTTACCTCTTTTCGCACCAACTTTCTTGTTGCAAGAACTATGCCAGAAAACTCTATTTTTCATCCAACTTTCGAAATTTCTAGAAAAATGTATAAAAATCTTATGGACCTCCATTTTATGTCAAAATCTTCCTAAAGGAGTTATCTTTCAAATAAAATTGTCTTCATTGAAAATGAGTGAGCGATTTATGAGAAACTCCAATTTTCGTAACAGTCGACGAATCTGGACAGCGCTAAAACATTTCCTAAATAACTAAAAATCTAGAAAAACTGTCACATTTCCAAAACATGTTCTGAAAGCTAGATTAAATTCTCTACGAACCATAGGAAGACTGAGTTCGGTAAAAATCTAAAATAGCCTTTTGATTTTAATCTTTAAATGGTATTGAATCTGGAAATTTAGTTTTGCATGGGTGTTTTATGCTATTGTGTTCATGAATATGCTTATTAGTACGTGATCATGTCTTAGTATGATATTGCATGTGTTATGGTTATGTTCCTTATCTTCTTCAATTGATGATGCTCATGCTTATGTGGATATTACTATCTTGTTGAGTTTGCTCCAACTTGACTTAAAACATTGATCCAAACAAAAATCTTAATTGGGATGGTATTGGGTTTTCGATCACTTGAATAATGAAGAGATGATAATGTGTTATGTATGGATTGATGGGACGTACTCCCCAATTGAAGGTTAAGTCTTGCACAAGCGGTTGTCGTGTAAACCTTAGAATGGAACAGACGTATTTGGACTCTTTGCGATGGTTTGATTGGTGAGATAAGGTTGGGTCCGGATGGGACATTCAGGAGGATAAAACTTTTTTGGAAGGATAAGGTTGGATTCAGGAGATAAAACCTTTTTTCTTTTTGCTGTCCCTTTTGAGGCCCTGCAGTTGGCGCTACGCGGTATATAGCCATTGGTAGGCATCCGAGGTTAGTTCTACAACAAAGCAGCAAAAAAGGGCGTTTCGAATAGTCCGGTGTCCAATTCTTGTGGTTAGGAGGATGAAATCTCTTTGGGGCATTTCTAGAATACTAACCACTAACATTATAACCCTTGTTATCTATTTGAATGACATGTTCCTTTCCTCTATTATTGAAATTGGTATTATTGACTTGAATATCATGTTTCACTACTTGTTTGCTATAAATACGATGGTGTATTGGATTGGGAAAAAGGGATGAGGTGTGTGTGCGTTTACTGGGCATTCAAAGCTCACGACGTTTCATGCCAAGTATTGAAGACTATTAGGCTGGTCGAAGGCAAAGCTGAAGTATTTGAGGACATATGGCTATCCTATGAGAGTTAGAAACTAGTTTGTAAACGTGTTTTGAGATTGTAAGTGATAGATCCCATGTTGTATTTAAGACATGATTTTTGTAATTTGTATATATATATAACATTTGTAACCTATCCTTATACTCTGTCAACTCATGTAGGCCTTGTGTTAATACCTTGTCAAGATCTGTCCAAAATGTAGCTTTGCTATCTAAGGTGGTTGGACTTAGAAGGGAGGTTATTTTGACTCCTCCGACCTTCCTGGGATCTTGCGTGGTTATTAGCCAAAGGATTCATTAGTGACGTTTCCTACTCTTGTAACCTTAGATAAACCCTGTATTTAATGGTTAATATATTATCTAATGTTCCTGATTTTTGGGGCGTCACACAAAATGTTTTTTTCAACCAAAACAAAAACCTTTTTTCAAAGTGAGTTTTAGTGGTGCAATTCCAGCATTACCACAATATTTTGAGGCTCGTATTTGCAAAATCAAAGCATTGTAATTTTTCAAACAAACTGAGAAAATGACATAGTAAAAATGAATGGAATGGGTGAAATCCTCTAAAATATATGTTTCTTCTTTTAATTCAGGCTAACTTTCTCTTGTTGATTTGATGATGTGCTTTCTGATTGGCTGGGCACCATATGATGGTCGATTAAAAATGCACTCGAGTGATTAGTAAATGGAATGGGTTGTTGAATGTTCCGAGTACAGAGTATTTTCGAGAATTTCAATTTGTCCAAGACACTTTTCACAAATATATCAGATATTTACACCCTGGGCTCTATAAATAGAGCTTGGCAGGCTCTTTCAAAAGGGTTGAAATTTTTGCCCAAAGCTCATAAGAGCCTCTTGACCCTTCTTTCTCTTGACCTTATCTCCTACCTACCACCCTTTGGCTTTAAACATCAAGACTCCATTGAAGCTTGATCCTAAGCTTCTTACTAAGATTCTTGGACATTAAACAACACATCTAAAGTGACTTAAGGGAATTAAAAGGGAGTTTGTGAATCAAAAGAACCTATCCTCTTTAAGAGGTGATATTTTTACACCTTTAATCATCTTTATTTCTTCTCTTCTTCATTTCAAGCTTCTTTTTCACTATGTAATTATTGTAGGGATGTAACAAGTCCTCATGGATGTGGAGGGAGTAAATTTAGTCACTTATTCATTGAGTTGATAGCTTTTCTTTACTTTCTTGCTTTCTCTAGCTTTAGCTTCTATTTCTTATGTATCTTGGACTCTTGTGGATGTGTTTGGGAGTAGAAATTAGACATCCATTCACAAATTCAATATGTAGAGTAATTTTTCCTGTTGTTGCACACTTTCTCTTCACATATCTCTTATTAGTACGTGATCATGTCTTAGTATAATACTGTGTGTCTTAACTCTTTACTCAATGTCAATGAGTGCTAAGGATTGTTTCGTAGGATTACTTGGGTGATCCATGGGATTTGATGTTGAAAAATTTGTGTCCTTACCTTTTCATTGAGCATTTTGAAAGTAAAACAAGAGATTTTGGGTCAAAGGAAGTTGAGACCTCACTTCTCAATCATTTGTGAACATCAAAAAGGGTGCAAGTATCAATGTTTTATGACTAGATGATGAGTTTTCAATAAATTTAATGAATCCCTTGTTTTAAAAAGCAAAGCTTCTATTAAGAAATGATTTGCATTAATTTATGCTCTCCACTTAATAGCATGGATTTGGGTATTAATTTGTCCTTATTCACAAAGGGAAGATGTAGGTCCTATCCATTTCTTAGTCTTTGTGGCTTGCTTTTCGTGCTCCTTTTGGATATGACTAGCCCCATAGTTCAGACTCCTGTGATTCTGAATCTAATTTCACAAAGTGCAATGTGAAGCAGTAAAAACACAAAAGAGTCAAAATCAGGCAATTCTTTTGGAAAATCGATGTTTGAACCAAATGCCAAAAATGGGTTGCTTTGCCAAATTTCAGAGTTGCCACCTAAATATTTTTGAAAAATTTAGGAAACTTGAGACTCGTGCCAAAGGCTATTTATCCGTCATCACCAAAGTATCTGGGCTCGAGAACTTAGGTACGAGAGGGGAATGTCATGAAGTGAGCACCTCACTCGCCCGATCAAAATCGGCCTCTACTATTCATGATGCGATTTTTCTTTACATTATACGCACTTGTTCCGATTTTATTAGCTAATTTTTACTATGTGATGCGCACACAAGTATAGACTAATTTGCAAGAATTGGAACATTTGATTTCATGTTTGTATTTGAAAAGAGTTTGTGAATGTGCCTCTTGAAAAAGTGGGCTTAAAATGGACATTAATCAAACTATCCCAATTCAAACAACTAGCCATCATCCACAGGCATTCAAACGGGTATATCATTTAAGCAATTACCCTCATGGAAATATGCTTGGCATGACAATACAAACACTCGATGCAAGATGCTAAAACTCAAAATTGCTCACCTTGTACTTCGAGCCAAAGCAAAGCAAAGCAAAGCAAAATAATTAGAAAAATATGCATGCTTCTAATTAATGCAATATGACTAAAAGCAACGCACACATTATGTAATTTGTAGGCTCGGCTATGAGCATGGCATATGATTCCATTCAAGACATGCGATAAAGCACATATTCAAGCAATGAATTTGAACATTCATATTGGGTTAGCATGATGAACCGAACGTTGAATGCATGCAAGGCAATATATGCAAAGCATAAGAATGCTAATTTGAAAAAAATGATGTTCTATACTAACCATCGTAAGTAAGTAAGTAAAATGGGGAAAGAAGTGGGGTTAGAAGACATACAATTTATTACATATTGGCCCTTGTGCAAGAGGGTCCGAATCAAAGTCTGAATTAAACTAATTATTACAAAATCGAATGAATAATAAGCAAAGAATTAACTAGCTAGCTACTCTATTACAACGAGGATAATAATGAGAAATAAACTAGCTATCTAAGTTAATTCGACAATTACAAATAAACAATAATAATCATAATTACAACAAGACTAATTGTAACAACAATAATAAATTAATTACAACAATACTTGGAGCATTAATTTACAACATTTATGTAAGCAAGGATGCACGAGGGTTGTATGCACAGTGTCCAAGAACTGCTTTGTCTGCCTAAGCCTGCTTTGTTTCACTTTCAGCCACTGCCCTCTATTTTCTGCAAAACACACTGTTGACCAAACATTGATGGCCGACCGGCCCCCAATGAAGTCTGGCTGGGCCTAAATAAGGCCGGCCGTGCCTTAATTTTATGCCGAATCCTGTTTCGTGCTTTGAAGTGAAAACAGTGCAGATAGAGTTATTTTGAACACTGTTTGTCCCCTTCACACTTCTCTGTCATGGGAAAGCCTCAAGAGAAGGTTGGAATTGTTTCCAAAACCATCAATGAGCAATTTGTTTGCTTGATGATTCCGGCTACAATTTGGACAAAATTCAATGAATGCAATGAATAATAACCATTCCTCCCCTTTATCATGGGATGAGCTCAAAAGAGGGGAGTAAAGGCGCTTCAAGGGTCGTCAAAACACCATGAATTGACGTGTGACGACTCTTGAAACAATAGACTCGGCATAACATCCGACCGAGTCCAAGTAAAATAACTCATTTTCTTTATGTGGGTTGGTTCATTTTAAGCCAAATTTATTAGTCTTTGGCATTCTTGAACCCATTTGTCCAAGATGATTGTTACGTCCACTAAGTGAGAAACATGTCAAACGGGAAGTGATTCTCAACATGAAAAAGAGACTATGCCGTTGACAATGAACCTCCGTAGAGATTAAGCCATTAAGTATAGGTCTCTAGTTCATGTTTTGAATAACCGTCAACCGATTGAAACAACTCTCAAATGAAAGAAATGAATGGTAAGTTGATTATTAAAATGAGACTGGAATAATATGCGACAAGCTATGTATGCGAACATATGAGACAACAAGCAAACTAATCAAAGCATGAATTAGTTAAATGGGCTAGGATAGCCCTAAATAGCCCTTAATGGGTGAAAAACAGTGGCTCAAACTTCATGAAAAGAGCCTAAAAAGCTAAACAACAAAGAAAGAAAATAAGGCTAGTAAGCAAGAAGAAAGGGTGACTAACCCCTCCACTTTTGAAACCTCAAAACATGATTTTTAGCCTCTTTTAAACTCTGAAAATCAATTTAGAAAGCAAAGGAAAGGGTGTAAAAGCAAGGGTTTGAGCTATAGGTGAAGGTGCAAAAAAGAGTGTTAACTCTCTCTACCCTTTGGTAACTCTCCAAAACCAAGCTTAGACACTTGAAGGGAGATCAAAACAACACAAAATTACAAGAACTTGATAATAAATGATAGAAATGAAAGCAAGAGAGGAAATAGCAAGCTTATACCTCTTGACAAGGTAGCTCTTTGTTTGTGAATCAAACGAAGTCCAAACACACTCTCAAGCTTGAATTGTGATGTTCAAGGCTCAACCAAGATTCCTAGGCTAAGGTGTGAAGGTGTATATGGTGTATTGATATAGGTTCAAGGTGGTAAGCTTGCTCAAAGGTTGCTTGCAAAAGAAGAAGGAACTCTCAAGAAGGTGTATAGGCTTTTTAGAAATTCTTCAACCCTCAAAACAGAGATACAACTTTGTTTTTATAGAATTTGAGCAAAAGAGGTCATAAATATCTTCAAAAATGGACAACTGGTGGGCTCCCACCCAGAACATTGTTTCTCGCTACTAAGGCACGGCCGACCATCAATAGCCACGGCCGACCTTCAATGAGGCACGGTTGGGTCTTAATGGAATCCCCTATTTTTCTGCTTCAGCCTCAGCACAGGGTGGCACAATGTGTAAAAATAGATTTCTTGGGTATAATCAGTGGGAATATGGGAGGTTTGGGATTGTTTCAGAGCTTAAACAAGGCCCCTTCGTTGAGATCTCAGATCGCGCACAACACCACTTTCATCATCGAGTGTATTGGGCAAAGCGCTCGAGCCTTGCGGGGTCGTCAAAAATGGGGTGTCTACAGGCTTGAATTTGTTCATCATTTTGATTTATTTAATTCTTGATTTATTGCAAAATATTTGTTGTATATATCTATTTATGCTATGGTCAAAGGTTGGAACCAATCTACCTCTTCTCTAAATAATCCCTGTGCACAGGGGGTGGAAGGGATGAGAACCCCTCAGAAAATGTCTTTTAGCTTATGTTTTGGAATTTTTGCGCTAACTTAAATCCCCATTGAAAGAAGAATTTGGCCAGCCGCTTTCTTGTTCTTACCATTTTTTTATTTGGTCATACGCCTCCTCCCAAAAGCTAAACAAGCAATTTTTTGGGGAGTACTCTCCTAAGTGGTTCTGGAGCTCCTAGATTGTTTCTTTGCTTTATTCAGTATGATTTGTTAGATTTAGTAGTAGTTTGGCCAGATCAATCCAATGTTGTAATAATTTCTCCAACCCCCTTTCTTTTCCTTTTATTATTATAATAATCTCTCTCTCTCTCTTCCTTCCTTTCTCATTCAAATTATTATAATAATCTCCAAACCCCACATCCTTCTAATCTCTTTATTTACATGCTTTCCATATATGTTGTACAACATCATGTTTTATTTATCATACTTACATATTGCATCCATTTTTCATGCATCTGGGTCCGGTTCATCCACATTTGTGGAATTTATTATTTTTTCAAGCTGAATACATGCATTGTTCCATGTCTTGAGATGATATCTATGTCATATCTTATTATCCAGACTTATAAGTGCACGCTATGTATATATTGCATTAGTTGGTTGTATATAAGATCATGCATATGTATATATATCTAAAAACATTTCTTGGGACTCACCTCGGAGTACTAGGTGAGAATTTTAACTTTAGCATGTTGCATGTGCATGTTCCTTATCACATCTATTGCTATATCATGAGACTAAGTGCTTAGATGAGATATCTGTTTGAATGCCCATGGATGAAGGTTGTGTTGCTTGTATTGGAATGTAGTTGATTCTTATGCTTCTGAGTTTGTACAAAAAGGCTCTTTTTTTTTTATTTATAAAAAAAATCTACATGAATTCAATGCATAATCAAGATCAGTGACACAATCTATATTTGATTGCCTCAGATAGTTATAATAGCATTAATAAATAATCGGAATATGAATATATGTTGATTATAAAAATCACATCATGATTTAGTAGAGGCTGATCTTTTGATCGGATGAGGGGGTGCTCAATTAAATGACATTCCCCTCTCATACCTAAATTCCCGAGTAAAGACTTTAGTTATGACAGACAGTGGCCTTTGGCATAAGTCATGGGTTCTTAATTTCCTCAAAAGATTAAGTGACGACTCTGAAATCTGCTGATGTAGTCCATTTATGGCAAATGTTTTGCAATAAAATGAATTTTCTATAAAGATTGTCAGATCTAGACTCTCATTTTCTGTTTCACTTTGTACTAGTGATATCAGATCAGAAATCAGGAGTTTAAACTATCAGGCACACTTGGTAACCCCAAAAGCATCCTAACCCCCTCCTTATTTGTGCGAAAGCACATTTGTATGCGATGCACTTTTCTTTTTATCATTTTGTCCACCTCCTTGATGTGTGAAAAACAAAGAAAGGTTGCTTTCTTCACCCCGCATCTTTTGTTATGTTGCTTATGATTTGCATCATGTCCGTAAACTACATTGGTTTGATTCTTTGCAAAAGGATAAGGCAACCTTCGGGTTCAACCATTTGCATCTGCATTTTGTTTGCTTGCCCAAATCTTATGGCCTCGTCAAAAAGGTTGTCTTTGGGCTTTGACATTCACACATGTCACAAAATGACGCATCGAGATTTCTCAAAGAGAATAAACTGTAGACATTCCATTTTTGGGCGCTTTTTTCTGAACACCCATTGATGAAAGTTGAAAAGTGCTATTTTACGAATTCCTTAGCAAGAGAGTCGGGTTCAAGCTTTAAATCCCAACCTTAAACCCGTTTTTGCCAAATTATTTTAGACCCTCTTAAAACCCCTTTCAAAATGTTTTTCATGTGGATCCAAACATTTCTACAAAGTTTGGAAGCCCACATTTTCAAAATTCAAGTGTTATTATTCTTCAATAGACCAAGCAAGGGATGTAGTGGGAATGAATGGAAGGGGTGAAATCCTCTGAAATACATGTTTCCCCTTTCAAATCACGCTAATTTTACCCTATTATTCTAATAGTATATTTTTCATTTGGCCATTCAACAATTTACGGCTGGATAAAAAATGTAGTCGACCGGATGAATAATGGTACGACCGGCTGAATTGTTCAGGTACAGAGCATTTTTGGGAATTTTAGGTAGCATTTGGTAGAGTTTTAGAATTATAATTTGAGTATGGAATTGTATTTTGAGTTTGTGAGTTTTGAATTTCGATTTGAAAAGAGAAAATTTGTTTGGTTATGAGTTTTGAATTTTTGAAATAAATTTTTAAATTAGAAAAGTTGTTTGATTAAAAAACTTATAACTCATAACCAAACACATAACTCGAAATCCTATTCAAAGCTCATAACCAAACTCTTTTTAAAATTCAATTCAAAAAAATAATTATTGATAAAAACAATTTTTTTATTTAAAATTAAAAAAAAAAAAACACTATTCCGATCAACCGGCTGGACGACTAGTCGAACTTCCGGGAGGATGACCAGGTAGACCCAATTTGCTCTTTTCAAAATTCAAAATTCAAAATTCAAAAAACTCTTTGTTCTCCAAACATGATCTGAAATGAGTTTTGGAATGTGATATTGGAATCAATTTTTGAAAACTTAAACCAAACAAAGCATTGAAAAATGCACTGGAATCATATTTCCAAAGCTGCTCCAAACACAACCTTAGCTTTTTCTGCTAATTTCCCATAAATATCTTAGATATTTTGCATTGGCTTCTTATGCAAGCGTCATACAAATATGTTAGATATTTTGCATTGGCTTCCTCCACAAGCTTTGCCTCAAAAGTCTATATATACAACCTCTCCGCCTCATTTCAAAGGGTTAGAAATTGTTTTCAAAGGCTTAGGAAGTTGCCAATTCACTTGATAAATATTTCTAAGGAGGAAAATAGAGATTCTAAGAGTTTGAGCACCAAAACACCTTAAACCCAAAGCTTCTCAACTTTCTACCACTCTCTTCATACATACACCATCGAAACACCATCCAAGCTTGATCTTGAGGCTCTTTGCTAAGTGTTCAAGCCATATCCAAGGACCTTGACAGTGCTTGGAAGCAAGTTTGGTAATCAAAAAGTCTTCATTGGTTTGAAAAGTAAGCATTGAAGTCTCTCTCATCATTGTTTCTCTTTTTTATCTCATTTTCTATAGATTTGTTGCATTTTCATGTGATCCTTTTTAGGATGGGGATGGTTTAGCCACCCCTCCATAGAGTTATAGTATAATTTCTCTTTATTTCAATGTATTCTCTTAGCTCTGGGACATAACTGTTGTAATTTATTGCTTTCTTGTATTTAAATATATAGTTTAGCTTTGGGATGTGGATGGCTCGGCCACCCCCCACCATAACTGTTGTAATTTATTGCTTTCTTGTATTTAAATATGTAGCTTAGCTTTGGGATGTGGATGGCTCTGCCACCCCCCATTTCCTTGCTTTCATGTAATTGTTCTTCTCTTTTTGTATCATCCAAGTGTTTTGATTCATGTGATTCAATCCATGCTTAATCCTAATGAGTAGCTGTGGTTGCTTCATTGGATCTATTGGATGATTGTTTTCCATCTCTCAGTTTCTTTCATCTTTTCTTTGAAGTTATAAGAGTTTCTTTACCAAAAGTGCTAAAACTCTCTTCTTAATTAGTTTTGAACATAGAAATGGATTTTACATCCTTGTTCCATGACCAAGAGGATGAGTCTTCAACTATTTTGATGAGTTACATCTATTTCTACCCTCATCTCCTTACTTTCTTAGAATCCCTATAGAGCTTTTTTGTTTAGCTTTCTGAGGCTCACCTCATAAATAGTGGCAATTTGCTCTCTCCAATTAATAGTATGGATTTGAGTATTAATTTACTCCTGTCCACAAAGAGATGAATGCAGGTTTCCATTTATTCTCTGGCTCGTGTTTCTTTTAGCTTCAATTCTTGTACATATATAAATTTTATTTGTATAGCATTACCCAATATTACTAGGCAATTTCTCAACTTGCTAGTAACAACAATAGATATGCCATCAATTGCAAGCATTCATACTCGCTCACTTTTCTTAGATGTCATATTTTGTTCAATTTACACAACTTTATTTATTGATATTTATTTATGCTTTGCTTTTCTTTAGTTAGTCCGACTATATCTATCAGAAATGGCTCTACCCAAATATAGAAAAGCAATAAGTGGCTTCCAGATTAGCCTTAACAGGGGGGCTCTATCAGCAAAACTTATTTACTTTGGCACCGAAAAGCTCAAAGGTGAGTAGGGATAGAGAATCTCCCTTGCCATGGCGACATTGCCAGTTATTGTTCTAACTTTTGGGAGTACTTTTCTTTCTTTAAGAAACACCCAACAACCTAATTCAGTGCACCGCCAATCATCAAAAAGCTAAGTCAATTTTGCAAAAAAATTGAGGCAACGAAGATGCCCAAGCTGAACTTAACGATCTTATAAATGCAAGAAGCATAGCCAAAACCATCATCCACCCATTCAAGAAAATCACAGAAACAAAATATAGGCCTCAACTTGTCATGGCAATAGCCATACCATTCTTTCAACAAGCAATAGGGATTAATGCCATTGCATTATATGCACCTATACTTTTTTGAACCACAGGTCTAGGTAAAAGCACTTCACTCTTGTCTACAGTCATAATTAGGGTTGTGAATGCTACATCAACCTTCATATCAATGTTGATAGTCGATAAATTTGGCCGAAGAGTTTTGTTTACAGTTAGAGGAATACAGGTATTAACTTCGTAAATAATGATTAGAAGTATCATGAAAACTCAACTAGGGGATTTATGGTGGGGTGAGTAAAGCGTATGCTTTTCCATTATTGGCTTTGATTTGTGTATATGTTGATGGGTATAGTTGGTCATGGGATTTTTCGGGATGATTACTTCCGAGTGAAATTTTTCCACTAGAGATACGATCAGTTGGACAAAGTAGTAATGTGGCAGTGAGCTTTCTTTTCATTCAGACTTTTTTGGCCATGCTTTGCCATTTCAAATTTGATATTTTCTTCTTTTTTAGAGGTTGGGTGGTGTTGATGATCGGATTTGTCTACTTATTTTTTCTGGAGACTAAAAATGTACCAATTGAACAAGTTGATAAGGTTTGGAAGGAACACTAGTTTTAGAAGAGAATTGTGGAAAAAAAGTGTTGGGATAGAAAAAAGAACAAAATCAGTTGGCTTGAGAAGTATCTAAGACACTTTCTTTAGAATGTAATTTGCCCCCACTCGATTGAGTTTGCTGATGGGTTGCAAGTAAAGTCGTTCCTAGGGTACAACAAGTCTCGGATGAAAAACGACAACCATTCCAATAGGTGCTTTTAGATTCCAATAGGTACCTTCTAGTTTGGTGTTTATTCAAATAAATACAAACATACCAATAGGTACCTTTTAGTTTGTAACTAACACATCTATTGGCAACTTTAATTTGAACCCTCCATTTATAATTGTTTAATCTAGACCGATTCAAAAAAATTAATCAAACTCAAAATGCACAAAAACTATTATGCTATCAAACATGTCTCAACAATACTCCACTTTGGTAGTATAATAAAATTAATTAAATAAATAAAACATCTCACATTCAAAATAAAAAAAAATATCATTATGATTACAAGAAGGTGTTGTACAACTTAAACCTCCAATTAGTACAAATACATCAAAATTCTAAAAAGTCATTGATATACTAGCAGTTAAACCAAGTACTCCTTAAGGAATAAAACCGAATATACAGTACACATAACAAAATTCTATTTTCAAGGATTTCAAAATTTCACTTTAGCACGTAAATGGCCATGTGCTAACTCTTGGTTTCATGAACGATCCAAAGAGTAAACCTAGACTCTCGTGAGAAGCAGCACCACTTCTACGTTCACGTAGGTGCAGTTCCAGTTACGCCTCCATTACTAGACACTTAAAACTTCATTAAGAATGTAATTCAACCCTCTTTTATGTAATGGACGGCACTGATCCTTTTCATTTATTGAGGTGAGTGCATATAATCAACCAGTGTTCACAGACCACTTATCAATAACTTGTTTTTACCCATTAAACCCTTGACTAGAGGTTTTCTAGTTTTGGGTTGGGTTACTGTCATTGGTGATCATTAGAAAATGTTTTAGCCCCATCTCAACTTCGGTCCCCTTCAATAACTCTCTAGGCAAACCCTTTGTAAAGAGGACAACCAAGTTCTTACTTGACTTTACATATTGAATTGTGATAACTCCATCTTGTATCAATTTCCTTATAAAGTCATGTCTTAGGCTTATGGCCACATTTGTTTGGCGCATTAGGTTGGATGGGATTGTTAGTAAGGGGATGGTTAGTGAAGAGATTGTTAATGTGAGAATTGTTAGTGAGAGGATTAAGCAAAAGTGTGTTTGTTTTTGTGATAGTAGGAGAAATGATTAGTGATAAGATTGTTAAATTATTGTTATATAAGATTGTTAATTTTTTATTCTTGGTGATCCTGTTTGACAAAACTCCTTTCAATTGTAATTGTATTTGATCTTTTATTTCAGTGAGACTATGAGTTTTAGAGTTGAATCCAACCCAAATTGTGCCTATGTAGAGG
Organism: Camellia sinensis; assembly: GCF_004153795.1. Lineage (NCBI taxonomy): Eukaryota > Viridiplantae > Streptophyta > Magnoliopsida > Ericales > Theaceae > Camellia > Camellia sinensis. The sequence goes on along the minus strand of NW_021026955.1, from coordinate 1,082,315 downwards.
AGTTTGTGACCTTAATCCTATCATGTTTGCTACTTCGCTGACTATGTCGGGGATCGAGCTGTTTGTCTGCTCGAGCGGCCATTCTTGCGCTCGAGCAGAGATCGCAACCTTTCAAAAATTTCACTCGCCTGTAAAAGTACTGGGAGTTATTTTTTACCGCTCGAGCAGCCATTCTTGCGCTAGAGCGGAGCTCGCGGATCTGTTTTCTATAAATATGTGTTTTAGTCCGATTTTAGGGTACGGCTTCCAAATCTTCTTCTTGGGTATTAGGGTTTTCATTTGGAGCTTCTTTGCTTGTTTCCTTTGATATCTGTGAGAGTTTAATCATGAATTGAGTGAACTGGATCAAAGGGTTTGTTTAGTTTGGTTTATTAAAAAAAGAGAGAGTTGTTCTTCGGTGGATTTCGTAGAATCTGGGCCTAAAGCTTTTGTGGATTCTGGAGTGGCTCATCGTCGTGGATTCGACATTGACGTTGTGGATTCAATATTGGGTAAGACAATTCCGAGGTGAAGATCGTGGTGGAAGAGGCATGTAGGGGTAAGTTTAATTCGGGCGTGGATTCGCTAGGCAATTGAGAGTACACTTGTATAATTCCTTTTGTCTTTTAGTGGATTGTTTTGTGGCTTTGGCCCGTGGTTTTTTTTATAATCACAATTAGAGTTTTTCCATGTTAAAATCGTTATGTCGATTTGTCTTGATTGTTTGATTGGGATTGTTATTTACTGCTTAAAATTGATATATAATCACAAATCAATATCTAGGGGATTTCTAGATTTTTTAATTGGTATCAAAGCCGGTCACTCTATTTTTTTATAAAAAAAAAACTATTAGAGCGAGATCTTGTTTGATTTGTGATAATGGATTCAATTCGTGAGGGAAATTCTATGGTTCGACCACCCCTACTTGACGGATCCAATTATTCTTTTTGGAAAGCTCGGATGAGATCGTTTTTAAAATTTATTGATGAAAAAGTTTAGCAATCTGTCATGTATGGGTGGACCGAACCGACGATTACCATTGATGGTGCAACTTTCTCCAAACCAATTGGTAAGTGGGAGACGATTGATTACCAAAATAGTAGCTTTACTTTCCCCAAGCCAATATATTTAAATGGATTGCTCTTATCAAGGGACCATCAGAAACTCCTTTCGAGGGCGGTGTTTTCCAGCTCGCTTTCTCTGTCCCTGAGCAGTATCCTCTACAACCTCCTCAAGTCTCGTTCTTAACCAAAATATTTCGCCCAAATGTGCATTTTAAGACAGGAGGGATTTGCCTTGATATCCTGAAGAATGCATGGAGTCCTGCTTGGACACTAGTCGGTTTGTAGGGCTATAATTGCTTTAATGGCCCATCCAGAACTTGATAGTCCACTGAATTATGATTTAGGAAATCTTCTGCGCTTTGGCAATATCCGAGGATACCGGTCTATGGCAAGGATGTACACTAGGCTTGCAGCTATGTCAAAGAAGGGGTGACCCCAACTAATGACACTATTATGACAAAAAACTCTTTATCTGTGTGCATTCAACTATTGTGAAAAAAAACTTGAAGGAACTTCTTGGTACCTCTAAGTGGAAACTTGCCATGATTGAGGAAATGAAAGCACTTAGGAATAATGGTACTTGGGAATTGACTGAGTTACCTAAGGGCAAATGACTTGTGGAATGCAAATGGGTGTATACTATGAAACACAAAGCGGATGGTTCTATTGAGCGTTATAAGGCTAGACTTGTGGCGAAAGGGTTCACTCAGGCGTATGACATTGACTATCAGGAGACCTTTGCACCCGTGGCTAAGATGTAAACATATTTATATATTAAAAAAATTATAAAACAAATATAAAAAATTCTAAACCTAATCCACTTACTGAATGTGTTTAGTAATCCGGTTGGAGTATCAATCATTCCCCTTATTTCACAACCAAACATGTTGTGTGTAAAGCCTACGACCAACCTAATCCACTCCGGCCACTCATCCTGCTAAACAAACATGACCTATGTGTCTATACTTACCATTGTAAGTGCTACTATATGCTCGTGACAAGGTAGCTTCACTACCTCAATGAATAGAAATTGAAGGCATTGGATTAGGCCATAACTTGATATTCAAAAGCAAGTTTCTAATCCAATTAGACATTTTTCCTATTGCTGTTAATGCTATAAATTCAGAATCCATAATCGAATGGGATATACAAGTTTGTTTTTTAGATGTCCATGAAATAGCACCTTGTAGACACTCGATGATGAAAATTGGAAAGTGTTTTCTAGTGAATTTTGGCTAAGATACTAGTGGAAAATTTGCAAAAGAAAGTCAAAATTCCCAAAAACACCCTGTACCTAGATGATTCAGCCAATCGTACCACTATTCATCCGGTCCACTACATTTTTCAACCGGCTATAAATTGTTACATGACCCGGTGAAAAATATACCGTTAAATCAATAGGATAAAACTAACATGATTTGAAAGGAGAAAAACTAGTATTTCAGAGGATTCCATCCATTCCATTCATTCCCACTACACCCCTTGCTCAGTCTACTGAAAAATTATAACACTTGAATTTTGAAAATGAGAGCCTCGAAACTTTGTAGAAATGTTTGGATCCACATAAAAAAAAAAAAAAAACATTTTGAAAGGGGTTTTAAGAGGGTCTAAAATAATTTGGCAAAAATAGGTGTAAGCAGCACTTACGATGGTTAGTTTAGACACATAACTCTAACACATGACTTTGTAAGGCAATTGGTACATGATGGAGTTATCACAATTCAATATGTAAAGTCAAGTAAGAACTTGGCTATTCCAGTTACAAAAGGTCTGTCTAGAGAGTTAGTGAAGGGGATCAGAGTTGAGATGGGGCTAAAACCTTTTCTAATGATCACCAATGACAGTAACCCAACTCAAAACTAGAAACCTCTAGTCAAGGGTTTAATGGATAAAAACAAGTTGTTGATAAGTGGTCTGGTGAACATCGATTGATTATATGCACTCACCTCAAGAAATGAAAAAGATCAGTGTCGATGAAAATAAGAATTAGTACTTACATATTTAATTCATGATCTCAATACACACCATTTGGAGGAAAGGAAAAAATAAACACAACAACCAACAAACAATTATTAGCAAATTTTGTGGAAAAGGATCCAAGATCACCATCAAATTATGTTAGGAGAATTAGTGAACTTTATGTTGTAGACAAATGTGAATCAAGGAAAGCACGAGCTAACCACCAAAGCATGCAATACATACCAACACAAAGTCTACATCTTCTAAAGTGCCTATAAATGAATGGGGGGAAAACAAGTTACCATTATAGCTATTTTGGTTTGGACACGATCCATTTGATGTTTTGGATCCGAGTTTCATTGCCTTGTACAGTCATTTATGTCTTATTTCCCTTATATCTCTTTGAGTTTGGCTTTTGTAACGCCCTCAAAATAAACCCATAAATCATCCAACAATAGCATGCTTAGACACGAGAAAATAAAGCATAAATATATTCCATCAGAGTAATCATTACAAAATGTATTACATGTTGACAACGAAAGTAAATGCCCTATGGGCTTACAACTTTCCAAGCCAACACTTGGTTACAAAAAAAAAGAGTACTAACTCTATACAAAGAAAGCCCTTGGCTTGATATACACGTAATACATCAAAAGAAAACAAAACAACAGAAACAGTCTGTCTGTCTCTAGCCTCCCAAGCTATGTCCTTGGAGGTTTCATGCTACCTATACCTGAAAATGATATCCCATAAAGGGTGAGCCACAGCCCAGTAGAAATATACTAAACCAACTATAAACAATGACTAAAATAATAGCATTCAATAGATGGTCCACACTTGTATTCCAACGTATGACGTATTACCGTTTCACGGCAATCATGCCCATGGCACACTTCAGTTTCCATTTCTTATTCAACTTTGAGTTTGAAAACAAGGCTTAGAATCTAGCCAAATGACTTAATGAGATTAAGACTCATCTTTAAACACTTTCGAAATTCATGATGGATACACATTTTGGTGCTGTATCAATAACACATAGAAACACTTTTATACTTCACAATTGATAACGATATACATTTTAGTGCTATATCAAATCAATTCAAACACTTCCATAATCCACACTTGATACACATTGTAGTGCTGTATCAATGTCACACGAAATCCGGTTTAGAGGTCCATCCCCTATCTTCCCCTAAACCGTGGAGTACATCCCCTATCTCCTCCTACACACAATGTATATAAACATAGATCATATACACAATCAGTCAATACATAAAGTTGACGTATTATTCCAACAGCTATACTCGATAGCATACTCAATCGATTAGTTTTAGTTCGCCTAATCATCATGCATTATCTACAACAATCAAGACTATCCTCCACCGATAGCCCAAAGCAGTTATTTCTAAACAGAAAATAAATGCACCAAATGGATAAAATATCAACATTTCAACTAGGTGAGTGATAAATGATCCAACTACACCCTTTGATTCCATACAATCCCAATTTCAACATTCTCAATTCAACTTCTCATTTCTCAAAATTAGTTTCATAAATTAATTCATCAATGTAATTAGGGCATTTCCTATAATTAACAAAACAACCCTAAGGTTCCATTTCTATCAATAACCCAACATTTATCTCATTTCTCCATGCTAAACATGCATATAGGCTTATATAAATAAAACCCCATCTTTTGTAAAATTACACAAAGGCCCAAACTTTCTCAAAATTAACGAATAATCTCCAATATATCAAAATGCTAAAATTTAAAGACAAAGCTCATAAAAAGGAGTAGGATATCCCTACCTTGAAGTTAGAGCTCAAACGGGGAAGATGAAGAAAACCAAAATGCTCCAAACTCCAAGATCCACGGATCAAAACGAAGCCCTCGACGATCCACACACCTTTTACAAAGGCCGAAGGGAAGGGGGACACTCTAACTAGATCAAACCCTAGAGAGAAGGGAGATCCTTGAGAGAGAGGCTCTCAAAAATGATTTTGGAAAAGTAAGAGAGAGAAAGGAAATGTAAAAAGTGATTTAAAATTACCTAGCGGATGACTCATATACGTATGACCCGCTCCAGCGGAGAATAGAACGCTCGAGCGTCAAGCATAAAAATCTGGACCCGCTCGAGCGCAAGAAGTCCCGCTCAAGCTCCAAGAAACAAAAGTAAAACACATCCGCTCGAGCGCAAAGAACAAGTCCGCTCGAGCGAAGATTTTCATCTCCCAGAACTTTTCAGGAAAAGAACTATCCACTCGAGCGCTAACAAGCCCGCTCGAGCGCGACCCGCTCGAGCGCAAGAAACCCGCTCGAGCGTAGAAAACACACCTGTAGAAGTTTTGCAGGGGCACGAAATACTGGAAGGGTGTAAACCACGCTTGAGCGCAAGAAGGCCCACTCGAGCGAACAACCCAAAAACCAAACTCCGCTCGAGCGCAGAATGATCCGCTCGAGCGTAATACCAAAAACCTGGGCAACTACACTTGAGACCTAAACTCAACCTACCTGTTCAGAACACGCCCAACACATCCTATAACTCAAATACAAAGTATGAAAGGATGTAAACAAGATATAAACAACTGCTAACATCCACAGAACCAAGTCCAGATCACTGTACAACAAGGGATAAAACCCGGAATCGCTATAACCTCCCCCCTTAAAGAATTTCATCCCCGAAATTAAATGCAAGTTTTCAAAAGAACAAGTTTTTCTCCATTTTAAACAATGTTACATTCAACATTAAATAACTCGACCCTTCCCGGTCATTCCATCTCTTGTCAAGAGGTATTTCACAACAAATAAATTTCAACATGCATTTCCTTACCATTTCAACAATTTAAAATGCATATGATTCACATTTCCACATCATATTCAATATTCATGATATGATTTCCATTTCTATAACACATTCAACATATGCAATGTTATATCAAACTTCCATTTCAAGGCAAGTTCCCAAATACTTCCATTAAACCAAAACATACACAATGTTTTACAACCTAAGATATTTTCAATACTCTTAAGGTTCAACAATACAACAAAATATACAACATATACTCAAACATCCACAGATAGATCCGGATATTTCTCTCGGACCTCCAACTCACGTTCCCAAGTGGCTTCCTCTACTCCGTGATGTTTCCACAAAACCTTTACCAAGGGAATGGTCTTGCCTCGCAAGACTTGATCCCGCGCTATCCAAGACCCGAACCGGTCTCTCCTCATACGAGGTATCCTCATCTACTTCTAAGTCGGTCCAATCCAATACATGCGATGGATCCGGCTCATACTTTCGAAGCATACTCACATGAAACACGTCATGCACTCCGGACAATTGCGGTGGCAAAGCCAAACGGTAAGCAACCTCCCCAATCCTCTCGAGGATCTCAAAGGGACCGATAAACCGAGGGGATAACTTCCCACTCTTCCCAAACCTCATCAAACCTCGCCTAGGTGATATTTTCAGAAAAACACGATCACCCGTCTCAAAAGCTAAAGGCCTCCTCCTACGGTCGGCATAACTCTTCTGATGACTCTGGGCTATAATAAGCCTCCTACGGATGAGCTCGACTTTCTCCGTTGTTTCTCTCACCAACTCCGGGCCAACAAAGGTGCATCACCCACCTTGGCCTAACAAACTGGAGACCTACAAGGTCGGCCATACAAGGCCTCAAATGGTGCCATACCGATACTAGACTGAAAGCTGTTGTTGTAGGCAAACTCCACCAAGGGCAAGTGCCTCTCCTACGTCCCACTAAAGTCAAAGACACAACCTCGAAGCATATCCTCAAGGATCTGAATAGTACGCTCGGACTGCCCGTCAGTCTGAGGATGATAAGCCGTACTAAAGGTCAACTTAGTGCCCAAGGCACTCTGCAAACTCTGCCACAACCTCGCAGTAAAACAAGGGTCTCTATCTGAGACGATCGTCACTGGGATCCCGTGCAACCTCACTATGTCCCGAATATACAAGTCGGCAAGATGATCTACCGAATCTCTCACGCGCATAGGGATATAGTGCGACGACTTAGTCAACCGGTCTACAACCACCCAAATAGCATCATTACCTCGCTGAGTCCTCAGAAGACCTACAACGAAGTCCATAGTGACATGCTCTGACTTCCACTCGGCAATAGGCAAGGGTTGCAACAAACCCACTAGCCTCTGATGCTCGGCCTTCACTTGCTGACAAGTAAGGCACTTAGAGACGAAAACCGCCACATCCTTCTTCATACCCCGCCACCAAAACTGGCGATCCAAATCCCGATACATCTTAGTGCCTCCCGGATGCACCGCAAGGCGTGAATGATGGAACTCTCAGAGTACCTCCTCTCGGCAAGACTCCGGCACAAACAAACGGTCTCGGTATCTCACGCTTTGGTCGGGATACACCGTCAAACCCTTCTCAACCTTCCCACTGGAAATCTTCTCTCGGAAAGACTCTACCTCAAGGTCACCTCCCTGTGCCTCTAACACTTGAGACACAAGTGTAGGCTGCACAACAACCGAAAACAAGGCCGCAGCCTCAATGGATTTGCCTAAAAGCAAATCAAACTCGCCAAGTGCTCCCAACATCTCCCACTCCCAGATGACTATACAAGCTACATCACTAATAGATTTCCTGCTAAGGTCATCGGCCACTACATTGGCCTTCCCCGGGTGATAGTGCAACTCAAAGTCGTAGTCCTCAATGAACTCCATCCACCTTCTCTGTCTCAAATTCAAGTCCCTCTGTGTAAATAGGTACTTCAAACTCTTATGGTCCGAGAACGCCTCAACCTCTTACCATAAAGGTAATGCCTCCAGATCTTCAAGGCAAATATCACTGCTGCTAACTCTAGGTCACGTGTTGGGTAATTCTTCTCGTGTATTTTCAACTGACGTGAGCCATAAGCCACCACTTTCCCTTCCTGCATTAACACACAACCCAAACCCTCTCGTGAGGCATCACAATAAACTGCATAACCCAACCCTCTCTCCGAAATAATCAAGACCGGAGCGGTGGTCAATCTAACTTGGAACGACTTTTCACAAGTCTCACTCCATACAAACTTGACTCCCTTCCGAGTCAGTCTAGTTAACGGCGAAGCTAACTTGGAGAAATCCTTCACAAACCAGCGGTAGTACCTAGCTAATCCCAGAAAACTGCGGATCTCAAACACACTCTTAGGTTGTGCCCAATCTTGCACTGCCTCAATCTTGGATGTATCAACAGACACCTCTTTCCCGGAAACCACATGGCCTAAGAACTTGACTTCCCCCAGCCAGAACTCACACTTCCCAAACTTGACATACAACCTATAGGCCCTAAGTAATTCAAGCACCACTCTCAAGTGTTCCTTGTGCTCCTCTTCATAAGGCGAATAAATCAGAATGTCGTCCACGAAAATGACCACAAAGCGATCTAAGAATTCTCGGAAGATCTGGTTCATCAAGTCCATAAAGACTACTGGTGCATTGGTGAGCCCAAACGACATCGCCAGAAACTCATAGTGGTCATACCGCGTACGGAATGCCGTCTTCGGGATATCCTCCTCCCTGACCCTTAATTGGCGGTAACCCGATCTCAAGTCTATCTTAGAGAAACAACGGGACCCCTTTCAATTGGTCAAACAGATCATCTATACGGGGCATAGGGTACTTATTCTTGACCGTAGCCCGATTCAACTTCTGGTAGTCAATACATAATCTCAAGGCACTATCTTTCTTTTTAGCAAAGAGGGCCGGTGCTCCCCACGGCGAAACACTAGGGCGAATGAAGCCCTTATCTAGCAATTCCTGGAGCTGAATCTTCAACTCACTCAACTCGGCTGGGGCAAAACAATAAGGTGCCATAGAAATCGGCGCCGTGCCGGGCACTAAATTAATAGAGAACTCGATCTCTCGATGAGGTGGCAAACTAACGAGATCCTCGGGAAAGACGTCCGAGTACTCACAAACCATTCTCGGCAACACAGTCTGGGTCTCATCGCACTCACTACTCAAAAAGCTTGCAAATAGACCACTAAGCTCAGTCCGCCCTCGCAGATCATACACCGGTGGCAACATACTACTAACCCGATCCCCCAAGAAATGGAAACACTCCCCACTCAAGGTACAAACTATGACCCTCTGGCGGTAGCAATCAATAATAGCCCGGTATGACGATAGCCAGTCCATACCCAAAATAACATCAAATCCCGACATGGGCATCACTACAAAAGGAAACGGAAGCCAGTGATCGGCGACCTCTATATCACGGCCCCTACATCCTTGTTTCAAAATCAACTCACCCCCAATAGGTGACACTACACGAATAGGAGATGCTAACTGTGCCAACTCCAATTCCAAAACAGATGCAAATGCAGCAGATACAAAAGAATGAGATGCACCCATATCAATTAATACACTAGTAACTGAGTTGCAAAACAAGAAGGTACCTCTCACAACTGATGGAGCAGGTACAAGATCCTACGCGATAACAGCGTACATGCACCCAGTAGGCCCCTGATCCACCTGCTCACCCCTCAGAGCATACCACTGCTGCACAGACTGGGACGACGAAGCTCCCGGATTGGCCCTCGACGCCTGCACAGGCTGAGCTGGCTGAAAACCCTGCGTCTGCCTAGAACCAGATGCGCCCGAAGTGGCACTCAACTGTGGGCAAAACCTCTTCAGGTGCCCAGGCTGACCACACTGATAACAAGACAAGGACTGGCCCCTACCCTGACTCTGGCTCTGCGGCCTAGCTGAAGATGAAGCAGCTCTCTGACCTCCTCCCCTCTGTGGGCAAACCGAAGCCTTGTGGCCCAGCTGACCACACTTGAAACAGGTAAAATCTCCTTGATTGTCTCTCCCCGAGCCTGCACTCGGCACTAGAAAGGTCGATCTAGCAACACTCCCCTGAGACTGTTGAGGTTTAGCACCCCTCTGTTTCCTGCCATCACCCTGACCATCCTAGCTCCTCTTGGAGCCTCTCTGTCCCTCCTCCTCCTGCATCATGATCTCCATATGGGCTACAGCATCAACCAAGCGCCTATAGTCTCGGATCATAGAACCCTCAACTCTCATCTTGAGGCCGCGCCTCAACCTCTTCTCAAACTCAACACAGCGGCGTTCCTCGGATGCAACAAGTTCAAGTGCGAACCTGGACAAGCTAGTAAAAGCAGCCTCATACTCGGCCACTGAAGAACTCAACGGCAAAAGCTGGCAAAACTGGTCTCTTAGTTTCTTCCTGATTGCTGGTGATAAGTACTTCTCCTGAAAAGCCCCCACAAAAGCCTCCCACGTGCCAGCAATATGGCTCCTCATGTATTTCCACCACTGACCCGCACCCCCTTTTAGCTGGAAGGATGCCAGGGTCACTTTCAACGCCCCGTCCTCGATGCCAAGCATCTCGAACGTCTTACTTATCTGCTCCAACCACTCGTCAGCCTTAAGTGGCTCATTTGGATCCCCAATAAACTCGTCCGGGTTAGACCGGAAGAACTCCCTCTTCAAGAAGGAAGGCCCTGCCTCAACAACCTGGGCTTGCACTGGAGCCTGAACTGGATTCTCAGCTCTGAGAATACCCATAGACTTCCTCAAAGCATCGGCTATCCCTCGGGCTAAAGCGCCCATAGCCTCCTGACCTGCTGGCTGGGCCACATTGGCCTGGCCAACCCCCTCTTGCTGTGCCAGAATATCATCCGATAAAGGCATCTCCTGCCTACCACGTCTGCCACGTCTACCACCTCTTCCTCGTCCTGACATCCTAATAAAGGTAACGAAGAACATTAGCACATTCATAAGTGTGCTAAAACTAAACACTCGCGTCCTAATACATGGGCAACTGTAATTCACTCCACGTAAGCACATAAACACATAAACACTTACGAATTTCATTTTCGGATAATGATAGTCCCGAGGCGTTACTAGAGTTCCGGTTAGAAACAGCAGTGATCAAGTGCTTTTCCAACAAGACTCACAGAAACCCAAGGATCCAATCAACATCCTAGAAACTAAATCCCATACCCAAGTAGTCACATAAACATGTTATCAAATAAACACATAATGTCACACATAGGTCTCTAACAAGCGAGACAGACCCATTGTGATACTAATCACTTCCCATGTACCCAAAGTATTCGAACCCGGTAAGCTCCGATACCAAGTTGAAACGCCCTCAAAATAAATCCATAAATCATCCAACAATAGCATGCTTAGACACGAGAAAATAAAGCATAAATATATGCCATCAGAGTAATCATTACAAAATGTATTACATGTTGACAACGAAAGTAAATGCCCTATGGGCTTACAACTTTCCAAGCCAACACTTGGTTACAAAAAAAAAGAGTATTAACTCTATACAAAGAAAGCCCTTGGCTTGATAAACACATAATACATCAAAAGAAAACAAAACAACAGAAACAGTCTGTCTGTCTCTAGCCTCCCAAGCTATGTCCTTGGAGGTTTCATGCTACCTGTACCTGAAAATGATATCCTATAAAGGGTGAGCCACAGCCCAGTAGAAATATACTAAATCAACTATAAATAATGACTAAAATAATAGCATTCAATAGATGGTCCACACTTGTATTCCAACGTATGACGTATTACCGTTTCACGGCAATCATGCCCATGGCACACTTCAGTTTCCATTTCTTATTCAACTTTGAGTTTGAAAACAAGGCTTAGAATCTAGCCAAATGACTTAATGAGATTAAGACTCATCTTTAAACACTTTCAAAATTCATGATGGATACACATTTTGGTGCTGTATCAATAACACATAGAAACACTTTTATACTTCACAATTGATATCGATATACATTTTAGTGCTATATCAAATCAATTCAAACACTTTCATAATCCACACTTGATACACATTGTAGTGTTGTATCAATGTCACATGAAATTCGGTTTAGAGGTCCATCCCCTATCTTCCCCTAAACCGTGGAGTACATCCCCCCACACACAATGTATATAAACAAAGATCATATACACAATCAGTTAATACATAAAGTTGACGTATTATTCCAACAGCTATACTTGATAGCGTACTCAATTGATTAGTTCTAGTTTGCTTAATCATCATGCATTGTCTACAACAACCAAGACTATCCTCCACCGATAGCCCAAAGCAGTTATTTCTAAACAGAAAATAAATGCACCAAATGGATAAAATATCAACATTTCAACTAGGTGAGTGATAAATGATCCAACTACACCCTTTGATTCCATACAATCCCAATTTCAACATTCTCAATTCAACTTCTCATTTCTCAAAATTAGTTTCACAAATTAATTCATCAATGTAATTAGGGCATTTCCCATAATTAACAAAACAACCCTAAGGTTCCATTTCTATCAATAACCCAACATTTATCTCATTTCTCCATGCTAAACATGCATATAGGCTTATATAAATGAAATCCCATTTTTTGTAAAATTACACAAAGGCCCAAACTTTCTCAAAATTAACCAACAATCTCCAATATATCAAAATGCTAAAATTTAAAGACAAAGCTCATAAAGAGGAGTAGGATATCCCTACCTCGAAGTTAGAGCTCAAACGAGAAAGTTGAAGAAAACCAAAATGCTCCAAACTCCAAGATCCACGGATCAAAACGAAGCCCTCGACGATCCACACACCTTTTACAAAGGCCGAAGGGAAGGGGGACACTCTAACTAGATCAAACCCTAGAGAGAAGGGAGATCCTAGAGAGAGAGGCTCTCAAAAACGATTTTGGGAAAGGAAGAGAGAGAAAGGAAATGTAAAAAGTGATTTAAAATTACCCAGCAGATGACTCATATACGTATGACTCGCTCCAGCGGAGAATAGAACGCTCGAGCGTTAAGCACAAAAATCTGGACCCGCTCGAGCGCAAGAAGTTCCGCTCGAGCTCCAAGAAACAAAAGCAAAACACATCCGCTCGAGCGCGAAGAACAAGTCCGCTCGAGCGTAGATTTTCATCTCCCAGAACGTTTCAGGAAAAGAACTATCCGCTCGAGCGCTAACAAGCCCGCTCGAGCGTAGAAAACACACCTGTAGAAGTTTTGCAGGGGCACGAAATACTGGAAGGGTGTAAACCACGCTCGAGCGCAAGAAGACCCGCTCGAGCGATCAATCCAAAAACCAAACTCCGCTCAAGCGCAGAATGATCCGCTCGAGCGTAACACCAAAAACCTGGGCAACTACACTTGAGACCTAAACTCAGCCTACCTGTTCAGAACACGCCCAACACATCCTATAACTCAAATACAAAGTACGAAAGGATGTAAACAAGATATAAACAACTGCTAACATCCACGAAACCAAGTCCGGATCACTGTACAACAAGGGATAAAACTCGGAATCGCTATAGCTTTTATGTTGTGTTAGTTGCATTTAGAATAGGTTGGTACCTTGTTTTTCAAAAACCTTGCTGCCCAGAATTTTACTTCTATACTCGTGTGTCACTTGCGCTCAAGTGGTCTTTGTGAACTCTTAGTACTTTTGCAGGTCTGCAAAACTACTGGGAATTGGTATTCTTCGCTCGAGTGAAGCTTCTTACACTTGAGCGGTCTTGGATCGAGCAGCCCTTATTGCGCTCAAGTGTTGGCCTTTTGTCTGTAAAACTATTGCGGGTTTCTAATTCACGCTCGAGCGACAACTTCCTATGCTCGAGTGGTCACATATTTTGTGTCTTACGCTCGAGCGTAACTTCTTGCGTTCGAGCGGTCTGCACGTATATCAGATTGTAAAATCACTTTTCTGAGTCACTTTGTTATTTCTCTTTCTCTCTCTCTAAAATTTTTAAAAACCCTAGTTCTACACACTCTCTCTTTTTAAAACTCACATTCTCTCTTCTAAAACACCTAGATCTATTTTTTTCTTTGCCCTATTCCCTTCGAGAAAAAGGTAAAGCTCGCTTAGAGTTTCGCTGTCATCCGAACAAAGTGGGGTTTCGGCATTGTTGAAGTTTCTTTACACTCTCTCTCGTCTTCTAAGCTTGAGGTAGGGATTTTTCATACTCTTGTATGAGTTTTACCTTAGTTATTTTCTATTTCAAAAGATTATAGTAGTTTGGGGAGTTTTTTTTGTAAAACCAAGGGTTTGAAATCAAAATGAAAAAGAGGGATTTTCAAATGGTTTCTTAGAAAATTTTGTAGGTATGAAATTGGAGTTGATATATGTTGAAATGAGGTATTTCTTACATTGAAATTAATTTTCAAAGAGAAAGGGATTTTGCCCTAAAATGTGAATATTTGAGACTGTAAAGAGAAAATGGAATTGATGTTGAGAATTATGAAATTGAAGTAATGTTGATGATGATGGCGGAGTTGGATATGTACTATCCCTCCCATCTTGAGATTTTGGAAAAGTATATCTTTAATGATATTTATTTATCTGTTTAGAGATATCTATTTTGGGCTATCGGTGGAGAAAAGCCATGAGTGCTGTAGAAATTGCATGAGAATTAGGTGAATTAAAACTATTTTTTCATCCATGTGCATTGAACATTATTCCTTATTTAATATATTGAAAATGTATATGATTTTGAGAAAAAGAGATGAATGTGGGAAATATGTTTGTATCACCAAATCAAGTTGGCCTGTATGTCTAGGGTGAAAGTTCCAAAAAATGCACGTATACATGGGTGTCGATTCCTACGGACGAAATATCTGTAAAATGACAATAGTAGCTCTTGTATAGGTTATGTTTACATGGGTGCTGTTTACGGTTTCTCGCGGACAAAATATCCATGAAAGGTTGTATTGGTTTGAGATTTCCTCCTGTTTTCTATTGTAAAGGGCATGGTTTTGAGAATTGTGATATAAACCTAGCATAGCACGGCTTTTGAAAAAAGATGTTTTGGTACCAGCATTGTATATGCATAAACCTTATGGCTTTGTTAAGATTTATATATTGTGTTGTAGTGTTTCTACTAGGCTTTGGTTCACCCTATGTGGCAAAAATCATTTTCAGGTGTTAGTGATATGCCTCCACCAAGGACTTAGGTTGGGACGACTATAGAGCTGAAGTCTCAGTGTTGTTATTTTGTATTTAATTTTGTACAAGCCTAGGATTTTATTTGTATTGAGCTTAAGACTCACTTTTAATGTACCTAAGCATTAACTTGGAAAGATATAAGCTTTTAGGGCATATGGTTATCTGTTTAGCTTTCATTTCTTTTCACAATCTTATAACACATGCTGTAGATTCAGGATGTATTGTCTATGAATGTATATCGCATGTGCCACATTTTGTATATCAAACTCTGATTAATGAATGCTTATCAGCCCATTTATGTTACTATTTATTAGTTATTATGAGATGCATGTATTGTGTTTATTTCAGGGCGTTACACCATTTTTGAAGAAAAACAAAAGGAATTAGATCAATTTCCCTATCCATATAAAGGAAATAATCCGGAGGAATCCTTTGAATTAGTTTTACCTACAAATCAAAAAGATAATGGAGTTAGTACTTATAGTCTAAAACAGTTAGATGAAACAGTTGAAAAGGAAAATGATAATGAAATAAAATACAAAATAATATTAGAAATAGTTGACACTACAACAAAACTAACTTTTTTCGGCACCACATCAACGGCATATAATAAATGCACGCCGTAGTTTCTCACTTTTACGACTTGCTGTTTTTGTACGTCGTAAATACTTTTCTAACCCCAGCGTGTCTGTTGCGTAGGCCGTGAATGGTAATAACAATAATTTTTTTCAAGCTTGTAATGCACACTGTAAATAATAAAAACTTTCTACGACGTGTATATGACGTGCCGTTAATATATCAATTATACATGACGCACATACGCCAGTCGTGAATAGTGAATACGTTTCACGGCGCACACAACGCCCCCCATTAAAAGTATTGTAATTTTTACGACACACACATTGTCTACCGTTAAAAATATTACCTTTTTACGATGCACAATACATGTCATGAATTGTATGATAAAAAAAAAGAGCGTCAAAATGAAATTTGGGGGGCAAAAAAAAAAAAAAGGTGTGTATTGGGAAGAAAGCGGGTGTGAAAGGAGAGATTGAAGGTTCGGAAAAAGATGGGTTAGAGAGTGAGAGAGTCTGCCTTCTCTCTAGAAACTGCCTCAATTTCTAGGGTTTTCTCATTCAACATTCCATTGATAATGGCTGATCTCACATCTAATTTACGCGATTTAGCTACGATGGTTGATGGGTTAGTGACTGAAGGTTCTCCTTCGCCTAAGGGGAGTTCGCACATCGTAAAAGATTTACTGATGGAGAGGGATTTGTTAACATTGATGGACATCACGAAGCGAAATGGGGGTAAGAATTAGTCTTCTGCCTCTGAGATTGTTTTGGGTATGAGCCCTAGGGCTTCGATTGGGGTTCAGTTCGAAGCTATGGGTTGTCTTTGTTCCGAGATCTAAGAGATGAACCTTGCTTAGCAACAAAAGCTTAGTTTTGGGGGAGAAGTGTTGTCGAGCCCTGCCGTTGTTCATTCGCAGTCGAGGGCTGTTGAAGAACTTCGTGAAAGGTTCAGCGACATGAAAGCCCATCTGGGTGGAGTGTCGGGTGAAGATATGGTTCCGTTGGAGTTGATTCAGTCGAAATCCACGCCGGTTGCAGATGCCGTTAAAATTTTGCAATCTAGATGGTCAGATATTGTGGGCATTTAGAAGATAAATGTATAAAAACTCAAGTTGAGAATTTGAAGGGAAGTTTTTGTTACTATTAAACATCATCACATTCCTTGCATGTTTTCTTTCATTACTTGCTGAAGTTGAAGTTATATTATCATTCTCTTCTAGTTTACCATCCAACAATCCTAGTTTTATACATGTAATGCAACTTTCCGTTTCATCACAACTTTCTCTTTCATTACAGCTCTCTCTCTGTTTTGAACTTCTTTGACTCACATGTCATGATGTCACCATGAAGTTCTTTGATTTTTTTTTTCTATTTTTTTCTTTGAAGATATTAGGAAGAGGCATGCTCACCAAAAAAGGAAAGAATCTGTACATCATTGCATGATGATCATTAATTGCCCAATCCTTCTGTGAAAAAAATAATGAAAGAAGATACAGTACTTCAAAAGAAATTTACTTAGAGCATGCCTACAGTATTTGTGATGGACTTTTTAGCTTCTCAAGGCCTTGCATTTGCTTAATAGTTCTACAAGATATTTTCTTCAGTAATAGGTCTTGCAAATTAATTGTTCACTTTCATTTGTTAGTTGCTACTAATCCAATAGATGAAGCAACAATATATCACCATAGAGATATGAGCTAAATTGAAGTGACCTTTATTTGTATGTACTTGATTTCAGGGTTTTGAAGCATATGTTAGAATTTTGCTACTTAAAACTGCACTGGCTGGTGTTGTTTTTGAGTGGCAGGTAAGAACTATGTTTTGAGTATTGTTATGTGGATGGGTGGAGAAGTATTGCCATGGGTTTTATATTTGTGATTTACTTTGCTTTTAAGATTAAATTCTTAATCCTATTTCAGTATTTGTTAGAGTAATTTAACATCTTAGTTGGACTCATACTCGAGGTTGTTAAAATCGGGATCCTAGGTAGGATTGTAAGGTGAAAAATCACAAAATTAATGATCCTACTTACGATCCTACCTACGATCTTAAAAGTTGTCTTTCTCATGAACACAGGCACACGGTTGATATGATTCATTTGGCGTCACATTTTCAAAGAGTGGAGCAGCAGAGGTATTCTATGCAAGTGAAATAGGAAAATGGGTATGTATATGTTTCTTTATTTGAGTACTGTGTTGCTTTTTTTTTTTTTTTTCAATCAAACACTGTAGTAGTTTAAGTACCTTTCCAACTAATGAATTTCTACATGTTATGACATGGATGATGATAGTCTAGAGAGCAAAATGAATGAGAAGTTGCAGAATATATTAAAAGCAACTTGGAATTTCTACTCTCTCTCTGTATTCTAGAAGGCAACAACAAACCAGTTTTGCTATGGACAGCCAAGTGGAGCACCCAAGACTTCTTCTACTTAACAACCACACTCCTCTAAATCTGGTAATTTCTTGGACTATCTCTCATGTCTTTTTCTTAATTCTCACAATCAATTACAATGATTCCCTTCTCTTTCATCTCCTTATCAGTCCAATTCTTTGGGTTTCTCTCCTCTCATCAAACCCTCAAAATATTCTCCCCTTTTTCCATTTAATTTCTTTTTCACAAACCCATCAAGTTCTCTCAACATCATTTTCTTATTGTATTGATCTTAGTTTTTCATATATAATTATGTAACTATCTGATACGGGAAAACCCATTTGTAGATTCCATTGAATTGTTTTTGGACTTGTAATTCTTGTTTACTTCCATTGTTTAATTGAAGTTTGTAAATATATATATATATCTTGTTTTCTGAGGAAACTGAGGAGAGAAATTTGAAGATTATGTGTTCCAGATGTTGTCTAGTTGATTAGTAGGTTCTTCAAAGATTAAAAAAGAACAAAGAAAAGAACATTAGTATATATATTTAGCTGGGACCACGGCTTACGTGATCGACAACGCGAACGGTACAATCATCGATATGACCATTGGAGTAGCCGGGACTCCTCTTGATTATGGGTCAGGGCACATAGATCCTGTAAAAGCCATAGGCCCAGGACTTGTTTATGACTTGGAGGCTCAAGACTACATCAATTACTTGTGTGGATGAACTACACAAACCAACAGGTCAAGATCATCACCAAGAGATCAAATTTCAGTTGTGATGAAGCTAGTCTTGATCTTAACTACCCATCTTTTATGATCCTCCTCAACAACACTAACAATACTAGTTGCTCCTTTAAAAGGGTGTTGACAAGTGTAGTGAATAGTTCCTCGGTCTACTGTGCTATGGTGAATGCTCCATCAGGCATGAAAGTTGTTGTGGAGCCGCTAACGCTAGCCTTTGACGGAAAATACAGCATCGCCAAGTTCAGCATGACAGTAGAGGTTGATGCTGGAGTTGGAGATGTCAAAATACAAAATGATTCTATAGTAAATTATGGGTATTTAAGTTGGAATGAGGTTAAGGGCAAGCATGCAGTGAGAAGTCCTGTTGTTGCTGCTTTTGCACCTTATCCAAGAGCATGAAAGGTGTTAGAACTTAGAATTGCCAAAATGGTGTCAAAGTCAAATTTTGACACCTTACAGTTCTAAAAGTTGCAAAGTTTCCCAACGATGCTGAAATGGGTGAAATGATGATAGTTTTTTTCCCTTTTTATTTATAAAAAATTATATTTGTATGTGTCATGTTAAATTTGGCAGCTCAAATAGCAGATGAACTAATGCTCTCTTTGCCCAATTATAATAATGGTAGCAGCTATAACAATTGCGTTAGAGATGCTACAAGAGCAAGGGTGCCAACAGAGTGCCTTAATTGTATATTGTTGTGTTTTTCTATTTATTATTATTGTTATTATTATTTTTTGTTGGCTTTTAGCTGTTTTAGGTATAAACTTGATGATGAGTACAGTTAACAGGATTGCACTACATCATCGTTTTATTCATTCAATGGCTTAGATTATGTCATGTGCTCAATTGAGCTTCAAAAAAAAAAAAAAAAATATTCCACTGATATAAAAAAATTGATCGAGGACTTCTGCCCTTCCTTTGCCCAGTCTGGGCAACCCCTTCTCCTTTCCTCGCCAACTGCAATCCAACTACACCACATGATTTTTTCTTTTTTGGTGGGTGAGATTTATATAAAACAGGAAGAGTAGGGAATCGACCAAAAAATTAAACAAAATAAACATGTTATAAGGCTAATGATGTGTAAAGGTTGTAAGAGATCAAATTTAAACAAAATAAATATGTTATAAGACCAATGATATGTAAAGGTTATGAGAGATCAACCAATTTTAATTTTTGGTCATTATCTTTAATTGTTTTATATTTGGTTCATTTGTTGATGAATTTTCAGTGTGTTGAAATTTTAGGCAAAATAGAAGAATTGGAGCTGAAAGTTGTCTTTTGTGCGTAGGAAATCTACTCTTTCTATCTGTCTTCTTTGAAAGTCTATATCTGAATTTGGGTCCCTTATTTCTAGTGCGTATGAGTGAATCTGGAATCTTTTTTTAGTTTACTGCTTCAGTTTTAATGCTGTCTTTATAACTCTACAATCATGTAGAAATTGATCTTTGTTTGCAAGACGCATTCTTTACTTTTTGAACAATCTTATGTTCTTCTTACATTGGTTTTTATTTTCTTTCCCCTGATTGCATGACCTTTATCATTTGCAACTCACAGTTGCACACAAATTGATATAACTAGAGGGCACCATGTGTCTTGTAGCCCAATTGGTACATAAATGCTACACCCAAAGTAAAGTGGGTGTTTCGAGCCTCACTAATTGGTACGTAGTTTAATGTAATGTATGATGTTCGTAATAACGATGAGAAGAAAGGACAGGAAAAGCTTGAGGGAAAATATGTTGTATATTAATGAATTACATTAGATCCAGCACAATTTTGCTATTTGGTGTAATCATTGTTTGGTCAATGATGGAGTTTGAGTTTTTGTTCATAAATTTGTTTACTACGAAATGTGAACTGATTGAGGTTAACCATTGTCTTCAAGTCCATGTCTAACTCGACCATAACCAGCATAATTATTGTTGTCAGCTATAATCCTCCTCAAAATAATATTTGTAAGTCATAACTCAGTCTCATGCTCTCTTTAGGCTGAGTTGATATAGTTGTTGTAGACTGGTAGTAATTTAAACAAGAATTTTGTCAGCTGGAAATTATATTCTTTTTGTTGCTGTTAAAAAAAGGAAAATACAGGGTGTTTCATTGGGAGTATGTGCAATAAAATTTTTTCAATATGAATGAATATGGGATAAATGTTTGGAAACTTCGAAATGATACACCAAATTTTCTCCTTTTATTTAGTATAGTATAGATGTACATATTTATGTTCTTTTTCTGTCTATATTTGGTTGTTTAATTGGTTTGGTATTTTGATTTCTCTTTGTACAGTTGTTGAGTATCTTTAGAATTAGATTCAGAACAAGACTGCACTGCTATGTTGATTCTTGTTTTACTTCAGTAGTTTCATAAATTTATTTAGAATTAGGTTCACCATCTTTAGAATTCCAAATTCCTTTTGATTCTTGTTTTACTTTAGTAGTTTCATAAATTTATTTAGGTAAGGTTGAGGATTTTCTTTTTCCCCCAAAATTTTGCAAACTATGTGATGCAAAATAGATGGAAGCTGTGTTGAGGCTTATTGAAAGTTGAGATTTTTTTTCTGTTGTCAGAAAAATGGTGAACAATATTCTGTTCCTTACCGAATGAAATTTGTATGCATCAAGCCATAAATAGCGATTTGATGTTTTTTGCAGTAATTTTAAAAAGTTGAGCTCTTAATAAGAATAAATTTGCTTTTACCTTACTAGCTTACATGATATGTAATCCTAGTAGACATATTTAAAGTCTTACCTCCATCATATGAATAAATACCCTTTCCTCCATTATCTTATCAAATTGTTCATGTAGTTAACTGGGTGATATTATTGTTGAAATTTTTTGTTCAGGAAGGCAGAAAGAGAAAATTAGAAACAGAAGGAGATCAACAAAAAAGAAGTCTTGTTCAATATGGATTTTTGACATGCTAGTTCAAGTATGAATTTTTTTAGTACTTAGACAAGTTTTACACTTGGATTACCATTTCTATACTTCATTAATTTCACCGAAAAAAATATTTTAGATTTCCTTTTACTTGGTCTCATATGTGTCATAAAATAAATATTACTCAAGAACTATAAAGCGCAAATGTATATATACTTACACATAAATACTTGAGTACATCAAAAAAGAGGAGAAAAAAGAAAATAAAAGTGTTTTAAACCCAAAAAAAAGAATAAGAAATTTATCATGTTTATGAAATTTTGTAATTTATGGGATCAATGAGCATGCTCGTGTGGTCTGCGGGGATGAATTTTATAACCTTTGTGAGGCAAATGCAATGATTGTGTAGTTGTTGTTGATTTGCATTTGAGGTTTAGTGGTTATTTCTTGAACTTTGATCTCAGGTCATGGAGAATTTGTCTTCCAATGGGAATAGTTTGCAGAGAATACTCTATTAATCCTTTGCATCTAATCTGAACTTAGACCTATTGGTGAGTTGTCATATCAGTATTATTACATACATTTAAGTCATTTGTTAATTTTTCATTGTGACATTGTTTTTATGGGGCCATTAAATTATCTTATTAATTTTGGAAATGTTTTGTTGATATTTTAAATTTTTTTGATCATTTCTTAATACCTCAAGATATATTTTTATCCCTGAGTCATTGGTTTTTTGTATTTATGTGAAGTTTCCTTTGTCATGCAGACAAGAAATGCTACAGGGTTAGTTGCTCTAGCTATTGGGGTTTAGGTGTCTTAACACATACATTGGGCACCTCCGTCCCTGTGATAGAAGCAAGTGGATTTACTATAGTTGCAGTTGCAACTGCTATAGGAACTGTTGTTGGTAGTTTTAGATAATTTCTTAATAGTTGTCGATATGTTTAGAAAGTTAGATATGCATAGTTTTGGATGGTTTAAACTTTTTGTACAGTTTAGAATTTAAGGGTATAGTTTTCGAATGTTTGGAATGTATAGACAATTGTTGAATGTTTATAATTTATGGATATAGTTTCTTTTTGATGTTTCAAACAATATTTTGGTGGTTGTTTGATGTTTTGTGATGCTTGTTTGTAATATTTGTTAGATTGTACAAAATTGGTCTAATAGAACTTGCTGAATTTAAAAATAAAAAAAGCTGTATATTCTATGGCAAACATAATAAGTCGTATTACATATTTTACAACGCGCAATCAGTATCGTTATTTGTCTCAACAATTAACGGAGTGCAAAAGTAGTCATAGAAAAAGTAACAACGATGCACAAAATCTGTCGTTAAATAGTTTTTAACGGCGTACTATAGCATGTCATAGAAAAAGTAACAATGGCGCATAAAATCTGCCGTTAAATAGTTTTAAACGGCGTACAAAGCATGTCATTAAAAGTGAATAACTTTTCATGATTGGTCATAATATGACGCGCATTGCACGTCGTAGAAGGGCTTTTACGGCGTGCATTGCGCGTCGTAAAAATTCTTTTTTGTTGTGGTGTGAACAATTAGATATGGTAGATGAAGAAATAATAGAAGAAATAAATAATGAGATAATAGAATTAGAAGAAGATATCTATAAACAAATTAGGATTAATTAGCTTGGGAGAAATGGAACACATTTTCCTTGATTTAGAACAAATAATGGGAAATAGTGACGTAGAAAAAGGAAAAGAAAATAATAATGTCCTAAAAAACTTTGAAGTTTTTAGAAAAAGAAAAAGAAGATACTGTTTTAGAAGGGTTCGAAGAACTAATAATGTTAATGATGTGGATATGGCAATAGTAAAACAAGAAGGAAGTAGCTTGTCCACCCCGCGTAATCCAAATCATCCAGATTTTAAAAAATTTACTAGGCAACAATTGGAAGATAACACTAGAAATTATGTCTATAGATACAGTTATCTAAATAGAAGATCATTTGCTAGGAAAACCCCCAATTATACAACATTTACCCCTAGAAAGGATATATTTTTAAGAGAAGGACCACTAAAACTAATAAGTAATACAAGATATTTATTAGATATTGATTGTGCTACAAATACAAGTGGGATAATAAAATAATGGAAGAGAGGTATGCACTATGTTCTAAATATCTATAGCAGCAGTTGAAGCGCGCAGAGTTTTCTAAATTATATTGAACATAGCTTCACGGGTATAGTGGTAAGTTGGTATGACAACTTGAGAGAAACTGATAAAGAAAAATTATCAGTAGAACCTACCTCAAAAGGTATGTTAAACCTATTTGTAAAATATATATTGAAGATGAATTCGTAGGAAAATAGTGGGATGAGGATAAAAGAAAAAGAGAATGGGTCAGAAAGCTATGTAATATAGAATATATAGAAAATTATATATGTGAATACTCATATTACTACTATCAAATAGGTAGAAATAAAATTCATGTAACTATGTTTTTTTGCATAAATTACCATATCCTATAAATGTTAATGAAGACAAATATGAAAAATGGTTAATAGAATTAGGAGATGCTACAAGCAACGCATTAAGCCATAGAATTAGATATCTAAGAGAATGGATGGAATAAGAATACATGAAAATGAAACAAACAAAAAAAAATGAAAAAACAATATTTATATTGTTGTCAAACATCCAATTCATAGGGATATGGGCTCTCAAGACGAAAAACATACAATAAAAAAAAAAAAATTGTAAAAGAAAAATTTTTAATAAACAAAAAAGAGAAAGATATAAAAAAAAACCCCTATAATTAAACAAAAGAAGAAGATTTTTTAGAAAAAATAATTGTCCTAAAGAACGAAAGACTTGCAATATAACAGCTTGGGTTCGACCCGACCCTTCCACGTTCTTGAATTCGGGACCCGATACTCTTTATCGTTGTATATACTCATTTTTGTCTTGTTGTTGTTGAGTTGGTTATTTAGAGTTGTTGGTTGTGTAGTGAACAGGTCGGTATTTAATTTTTCAAAGGAGTTCATGCTTGTTTTTCTTCAGGTTCGCTCGAGCCGTGTTTCCTTCGCTCGAGCGGTCTTTGGGTTCTCTCAGTACTTTTGCAATCTGCAAAACTATTGAGAGCCAAGTGATCTTTACTCGAGTAGTGTTCTATAGTCTGCAAAACTTCTAGGAGGGGGTCATTGTGCGCTAGAGCCATGTTTGGTCGCTCGAGTGGTGTCACTTTCTTGTGCCTGACACTCGAGCGGTGATTTGGTTACTTGAGTGATCTGTGCGTATATCAGATCGGGGAAATGTCATTTTCTATCACTTTTTACTCTCTCTCTCTCTCTCTCTCTAAAACATCTCAAAACCTAATTTCTTCACTCACTTTCTCTCTCTAGTTATTGTCTAAACCCTCTCATACACCCTAATCTATTAATTTTACTACCATAGTTCTTTAGAGTAAAACATAGAGCTCATAGAGGAGATTTATCTAATCAGAGAAGATTTCATTTTTGGCTTCGCCAAACTTCAACACTTGTTCTCTTCTTCTTCTAATCTTAAGGTAGGGATTTCTTCAATTCTTGTATGATTCTTGGCCTTGTTATTTGCTCTTTAAAAGGAAATACTGATTGAGAGTTATGGGTTCTGATTTAGGGTTTTGACTTTGAAAATATAGAAAAAGGGGTTTTCAAATGGGTTCTTAAGAAAGGTTGTGAGACTGAATATATTGTTGAGTTATGTTGAAATATTGAAAATTTCTCCTAAAAATGAGTTTTTGGAATTGTAGACACCCCATTTTTGACGGCCCTTCAAGACTTGGATGTTCTTGCAGGTACATCCGAGACAAGTCTGTTTGCTCACCAAGCACTCGAAGTCCTTAACGGAACGCCACAGCTTTGAGCCTTTCAAACCCTACATCCATTTTGTCTCATTTTTGGACCATGCCTTGGTTTTTCCAGCCTATAATCTTTCGTGGCCTGCCGGCCATCCATGGAGGCTGCTGGCCAACACTTCTTGTTTGCCGGCCATTGATGTGCTTTGCTGGCCATCAATGATGCCTTGCCGGCCACCCGTGTTTTCTACAGATATTTTATGCTAGTTGTGCCAGCTGTTTACATAGATGCTTGCATCTGTCCACACGTGGAAGGCTGGATTTCCTTGTATAGAATTCATGTTTTCTATATATAGGGACCCCCTCTCTCATGTTTTGAGGTTAGAAGATTTCAAACTCAATTTTTTTCTCTCTCTCTAGATTTCTCTCTCTTGTAATTTTATGCACACTTGCCTAGTTATATCACTCTTTTGCGTACACATCCTTAACCAAAATTGATCACCTTTGAGCTGAGGACCCTTAAGGTCTTGTTGAAGCTCTTGAAGGTGATTTTGACTTGTATTTGTGCCTAAAGTTGTGCTTGGCTTTAAGAGGTATAACACTTGTCTTTTAACTTGTTTTATTACACTTGTTTTTCTATCTTTTCTCACTGTTTTTGGGCCATTTTTGACCTGCAAAAATCTATGTTCTAATGGGCTGAAATTAGTGTTTTAAGCCATTTAAGGTTAGGGGGTTCTCATCCTTGTTTATTCATTGCTTCTAAGTCTTTTGCACCTTTGTTTTCCACTTTCAAACCAATCTTTTTTGAGCTTTTAACCACTGAATTTTAGAGTATTTTCAGTGGCAAAAAACATGTTTTGAAGTCCAAAATTGGAGGGGTTAGCCTTCCCTTCTTGTGTCTTGTTTGCTAGCCTAGTTAATTCAATATGTTAACATGATTTTCTAGCTTTTTGTAGCTATATTCCAGCATGTTTTTGCCTTTGTTTTAGACTACTTTAGCTTTGTTTTGGGCTGTTTGGGTCAGTTGAGTCTTGTTTTGCATGGTTATAGTGTAAAGGTCCTCACAAGAATGGTGTTTTAGGCCATTAGACACCTCTTGTTTGAGTTGATTGCATGCTTTGGTGCCATTTTGCGCTTCATTTCAGCACTTATAAGCTCTGCAACCTCCCTCATTTCTTGACTTTTTAATTTGCTTTAAGGGTTGTTTCAAACTTGGAATTCTTTAAGCTTGAGATTGAGGTCCATGCTTAATGGTTTAATCCTCTTTTGAGGGTTCATTACCAACGGCATGAAACTTCTCTCATGCCTTAAACTACCCTTTGTTTGACACTTCCTTCCCTTTAGAGGACCTTCATTCACCTTTTGGACTTAATTGGATTAAGGAATGGTTGGTAAAGTTAGAATGGGTAATTAAAACTTGGAACTAAAAATGAGCCAAGATAAGAATTTGGTTGTGTTTTTGATGTGTTCAATCAGACGTTAATTGAACACATAGAACTTGGACCATTTCATACTTGTTAGTGATGAAATGATCCAATTCTCCAAGGTCAACTTCTTCCTTTGATCTTTCATGAAATGGAGGAGGTTTGTGTCTCATTTTGCATTTATTGAACTTGCATCACTTGAGTCACAGGCCACCATGCAATGAAATTGCTTGAATTGGTGGTTTATGGCTTAAGTTCACATTTCCTTGGATTTGTTCATGAAAAGGAGGGGTGAGCTATGCAAACAACCTGTGAGAATGTCTTCCTTTTGCTCTGTTTGTCCTCTGTTGCAGCAGGTGAAACAGTGCATCAGTGGCCGGTAGGCCACCATCCATGGCTAGTAGGTGGTCGGTAGATGGCCGGTACCTGGCCGGCAGTCTTTTCCAGTAGTCGACTGGCCATTGATGCAAATATCAGCAGAGAATTCGTAAGGTGGAGCAGAATGGTTCTAGAAATGTTCAACTGTGCAAACTGAGGCTTCCAAGAGCAAAAACGGAGGTCTTTTTGGGCGGAAACTGAGCATGCACATTCATATCTTTTATTTCCCGAGGCGAAGCAGTAATTTGTTTAGTCTAGTTACTTAATTAAATTATTAGTTGCAATTGCTTTGTAATTAATTAATTAGTTAGCTTACTAATTAATTCATTCAATTGTTGTAATAATTAGTCTAATTAGCTTAATTAGCTTAGCCCTAATTAGTTGCTAGTTAGTTTTGCTTTATTCATTCGGACTCTCCTTCCCGAGAGTGTAATATAATAATATGCATGTCTTCCAACCCCACGTCTTTCTCCCTTTCATTTATCCACTTTTAATGGTTAGATTATGGACATATTTTTCAATTAGTATACCTTATACTTGCATCCATTCATCTCGTTTCGCATATATCGAGGCTCGTTTAATCATTCTAACTACATTGTCGTTTCAATTACTTTGTTGAATACGTGCTTCGACCGCATGCTATTTAAATTGAATCATATATCATATTAGTAGCCGAGCCTATTGATTGCATTCTTTGCGTGTGTTGCATTAGACATCTTGTACAGTTAGGAAACATGCGTATTTTTCTAACTCATATCTTCTTAGCTTGGAGTACTAGGTGAGTTTTATGCTTTAGCATACTTGCATGAGTGTGAATGATTGCTATGTCTAGCATGCTTGCCATGAGGCTAAATGCTTACTTGTTAAAACTGCTTGAATGCCTGCGGATGAAGGCTACTTGTTTGAATTGGAACGATTCAACGAATGTACGTTTTAAGCCTACTATGTCTAGTGGCAAATTCATAGTTTTTAAACCCACTATGTTTGGTGCAAATTCGCAAACTTTAAGCCCACTTGAGGTGGCAAATTCAAACCATTTTTGCCAAAACAAACATGAAGTTGAATTGTTCCAACTTGAGCAAATTAGTCTATACTTGCTTGTGCGCATTACATAGTAAAGCTAGCTTAATAACTAGAACAAGAGCACATAATGTTTATAAAACATCGTATCATGATTAGTAGAGGATGATCTTTGATCGAGTGAGCGGGGGTGCTCAATCCATGACATTCCCCTCTCGTACCCAAGTTCCAGAGTCGAGACAACTTTGGTGATGATGGACATGTGGCCTTTGGCACGAGTCTTGGGTTTCCTAAATTTCTTCAAAAATAAAATATTTAGGTGTCGACTCTGTATTTGGCAAAGCAGTCCATTTTTGACAATTTGATTCAAAATTGATTTTTCAAATGATTTGCTGGGTTTGAACTCTTTGGTGTTTATTAATTTCACGTTGCACTTGTGAGATTAGATTCAGAACTGCGGGAGTCCGAACTGTAGGGCTTCTTTTCAAACTTCCTAAAAGGGGCACAAGAAAAGTCGAGCTACAGTTTCTGGTGACTCTGCTGGAGATTTAGAGAACTTGACTCGAACTCATGATATGACATTTTATCTACACTTATGTGTTTCTTTGCATTTGCAAATGCATTGGTGCGCCTAAGTCATTGTGTTTTCCATCTACTATTCTTGAACGGTTTGCTGGAGGTTTACTTGGAAAAGCTTGCCAAAAGGCTAACCAGTTGCGGGCTCTGCCATGATAGGAACACAACCCTTGGATCTGGGTTACCGCTGTACCGTTTGATCCTCCTTTCACTTCTCGGTGTTAGGTGTGAGAGATATATTAGGTAGTCTTGCTGAGGTACCCTTTTTTTGACCAATCAGCCTAGTTGCATTTCGAAAGCCATAGAGACTGTTCCAAGCTAGGACATGTTGCTCACCCGAATGCAGGATTGTGTGAAACCACTTTGCTTGAATAGTTAACCCTAGCTCCTGACAAAACTAGGACTGGGTAACCCTACCCCATCATATGGGTGTTTTAGCTCTCACTTAATTGGTATGTGCTTTTAGAGTGAAACTCTACAGGAATGTATGTATCAGTTGCAAGTTTGGGTATCATTTTTTGGGAGCAGAAATCAGTGTTGAGTGCAGTTCTATAGCATATCATTGCAACTGTGTTGTTAGTATCTGAGCCGAGGTGCTGTGCAGTTTCTGATTATTGCTTTCTTTTACTTTATTTCTTTTGCAAGGTAGTTTGTCACAATTACTTCAGACAATTCTGTTACCCCCAAGCACTCTGGACCCGTGTAAGGAGACTTTACAGATCTGAGAATCTTGTTAGGGGACAGCCAGTGTTTGCTTCACTCCCACCGGTTACAAGACAGAGGAGGGTTAGGCATAACTCACCAGTCCAGCAGTCACCTTTTACTTTGCCCATGCCCAGTCAGGCTTAATCTTCTACTTCCACTCCAGTAAGAAATTATTCACCAGTTCTGATGGCCCAACATCCCCTGGTAGGCATGGAAGACATGCTTCGTCATCTCCAGCAAACCATTGAAACCATGCAGCTAGATGCTGCCCGCCAAGCAGAAGTCACAGCCCACCAAGCGGAAGTGATAAATAGGTTGTAGCAGCAGCAACCACAACAAGCAGCAGCTTCTACTTCCCATGCACCTTCTGCAGGCATTCCAGTACCTGGAGTCATTGTCAATGTCCAAGAGAATCTGGGCATTCCGGTAGATCCGATCCTACCGCAAACCTCTAAGGCACTAGTGTACCAAACTGAGGCGCAATTTGAATTTGAGGTTGACCCTACTGTATTGAAAGTTAACAAGCTAGAAAAGCTTTTCAAGCGGGCACAGGGCATGAACTCAATCCCTGACATCGAGGATGGATACACAAACTCTGCAGTAACTCTGCCGGATAGATTAAAGATGCCACACATAGATCGATTTGATGGCTCCGGGGATCCCATGATCCATTTGTGGTTATTCTCAAATATTCTGCGGCCAATAGGCCTCACTAAACTTCAAAAGCTGTTACTTTTTAGCCGGACCCTGTCGGGTATAGCAACCATCTGGTATCCTAAGTTGGAAGACTCTGTGAAATGGAGCCAAGAGGAAATGGTTGAGGACTTCATCGCGCAGTACTCCTATAATACCCAGATCGAGGTCACAACCCGTGATCTTGAAGCGACCCGACAAGAGCCAAAGGAGGGCTTCTCAGACTTTGTGACCTGATGGAGGGTAAGGCCTCGATGATGACTATCAGGCCATTCGAGAAGGATCAAATCAGAATGGTGGTCCGCAATCTGCAAAGGAGATTATTATCAAAGATAATAGTCTTGTCATTGTTTACATTTGCTAAGCTCTATGAGATAAGGGTGCAGATTGAAGATGCGATGAAACAAGGGTTGATCGCCGATAAGAAGGAACAGCCCAAGAGGCCTTTTACACGCAGTTCCAATGCAAACACGAGTGGTAGCACCTCTGCATGGCCTTCGGATGTGAGCATGGTCACCACCATACCCAAGACTGCCAACCTTTTGGCAAGTATATCCAACACAACTCCACAAACCTCAACCAGCCAGGCCCGATCTCAAAGGGTCTTTACCCCACTCTACATGTCTTTATCCAAAGCCCTAGGGGTCATGATCAAAAAGGGGCATCTTAAGCCACTAGAGTCTCACCCTCTACCCGATTCTCTCCCTCCGAAACACAACTCGGCCAAATACTGTACTTTTCACAAGCAGCGTGGTCATGACATTGATTAATGCTATTGGTTGCGTCATGAGATTCAAGATCTCATCGACAATAAGGTGATAGCACCTGCCTAGAAACCCAATGTCACTACAAATCCTCTCCCACCACATAATCAAGTCCGTTCACCCTGGCATAAAAACCTCATCTACACACTAGCCATCCTTTATGACCCCAGTGTATATATCACCCCTTCCCACCTACCTAAACTGGCATTGTTCATCCCTGAGAGCACAGACTTGTGCATGATGAACACAACTACACTCCAACCTGAACCTATGGTGGTAACACTGGTAAATGAAGGGAGGTCAGCCTTGGTGGAAAATGTCAGTCCATTGCCCGAGGGCTCTGAGGACTTCTCTGAAGGGGTGTACAACCCGTACTGCTATATTGTGCCAATCAATCAAGCTAAGCCAGAAGTGGTGTTGCCGGCTGAGATAGAGGTTAGTGTAGTTCGAGAGGATAGCCCAAGTCAGGGATTAAATGATCTGGCTGACCTAGAGGAGGACATAGACAATTTGCAATTCTCTGATGAACAAGATCGAGGGGACGTGCATATTGATTGGTTTGATCTGAACGGGTCGATAGACAATTATGGGTGGCTAAGTGATGAACCCGATAGAGATGAGGGAACTGAATTGAAGCTGGAAGAGCATAAAGCGGGAACCACTGCAATGGCTAGAATGGCCGATGGAAAGAGTAAACTGTCGAAAAACACCGGTGTAGAACAATTGGCTCAGGAACTGGGCGTTGTTAGTACTGTACTTATAGAGCAAGAAGCCGCACTGAAGCGTTTTGAGCAAGAAATGGGTGAAAACGACTGGAAAGCTGGAAAAGCTTAATACCCTACTGGGAAGATTTGTGATGAGAAGGTAATCCGAACGGAACCGGAAAAATACTTGTCGGCTGCTGAAGGAATCTGGTGGAATGACGACAACCTACACCTGACTCATACTGATGAGGGTTAGGGTGGAAACCTTCCTGACAACACTTGGTATGTGGAAGAGGTCGACCATATGATGAGAAGTGACTAATATTTCAAACCACCACATCTAGACCAACCCGAGGCCTTTGGGAAGGATAAGGGAGTCGAGAAGCAGAAAGAAAAATAGTTGGAAGAAGAGGCTGTGTTGAAACAATTGAAGAAGATTCAAGCTGATATATCTATCTGGGGTCTGCTTATGGCTTCGCAAATGCACAGACAAGCTATACTATCGACGATGGATAAAGCTAAGTTGTCCATCGACACTAACCCGAAACAACTGGTAGGATTAGTCTTCCTAGGAGGCAATGTGCCAACTCTAACCTTCTCAGACAAGGAACTACCGCCGAAAGGCTCTACACACAACAAGCCTTTATACATATCAGTGGAGTGTCGAGAAAAGTGGGTACCAGTGGTATTGGTTGTCATCGAGTCCGCAATCAACGTCTGTCCTTGTCGCATGGCTTATGCTATTGGCCTGAGACCAGCAGATTTCGTACCTACAGCCTAGGTGATCCGAGCATATGACAATACCAGCAGAGAGGTAATGGGAATAGTACAGATCACGGAAAGTACAGACTAAGTTGTTCATTTACCCTAGCCCATTTACCTAAGCCCAAGGTGTTCATTCCAGAAAGTACGAGCTTGTGTATGATGGATGCATTTGAACCCCAATCATCTCAAATCCATGAATCCACTACTTCTGAGCTAATGAGCATGATTGAAGATTTGCAGAGAATTGTGGCAGATTTAGCCTTTGGGATTTTAGCTCCCTCATCGACCATATCACATGCTAGAAATTTTACACCAAAAGGCTCCCCAATCTTGTGGCAAGCTGCATTTGAAAAAGGCCAACCCAAAGTCGTTTCAAGTCTGGGTGATCACATGTCAACAATGAATGGGCCTCGCTTCGATATAGCCACCCAATCTCTTGGAAAAGCTGAAACAAGTGGCAGGAAGAAGGTCAGGGCAAGCATTGATCCCTATAAACATCTTTAGTGGGCTATTGAGGCTTTGAAGGTCAAAGGGCTGAACAAACAGCAAGTGCTTGCAGTTGTTGCAAAAACAGTGGATGACACTTTTGTTGCTCAGGTTGAGAGCATTCTGAATCAAGGGGAATCCGGGAAAAAGGATGTTGTACCAGAAATATCCATTTCAGCTCCAATCCTACACTCGTAAAAGATCATCAAACCGAGTCAACACCTGCTGACCCTTTTGTTAATCCTGTTAGGATTGGTAACCGCACCTTCAATTCCCTTTATATGACCTTATCCAAAGCTCTCAAAATTCTCATAGGACAAGGCTATCTCAAACCCCTTCACCCTCTGCCTCTCTCTAATCCCCTTCCAGCCAGGTATAAAACTGCCAAGTATTGTGCCTTCCATCAACAAGTCGGCCATGACACTGACAATTGTTTTCGTCTTGGCCATGAAGTTTAAGATCTGATTGATAATAAAGTCATCACTCTACCGGGTCTTACAAAGTCTATCGGTGCTAGATTAATGAACTTGAGGGATAATGTGACTATGTGATTGGGGATGAACCACCTGCTGATGGTGCTCATTTTACTCCAAATGTGGTGGATGGCGCGCACTGTTTTAGCGCTCTAAAAATGATGTTTATTGTACTTTCAGACTTGGGTATTGAGTCAGTCTTGTTGTGTTGTATTGAGTCAGTCTTGTTGTATCGAGTCAGTCTTGTTGTGTCGGAGGTTGGTGATTTTGGAGGTGTTAACTTAGACATCACTTCATTGTTTGTTTTTGTTTGTCTTTTCACTCTTTCTTTTGTGTCTGTTTCTATCATGGGGCTAGTTGAGCCAGCAGATCTGAATGAATTGCAGTTATTTTCACCTATTTCTACTGTGACTTTAAATCATTGCATTGACCAAAGTTTTTCAAAGCTATTTCCAAAACTGTGGTGAATACAAAGAAGAAGGAATTCCTTGGGCTTTGCAAAAATTTGATCAATTGAGAGAAAGAGAGGCATGCTAAACCCATAATGAAGGAGATTATTCTTGTTAATATGAGTATTGAGAAGGATCATGGCTTGATCCAAATTGGTTCTATGTTATCTTCAGAAAAGCACGAGCGACTAGTCGCTTTATTAAAAGATTTCAAAAATATTTTTGTGTGGTCCCATGAAGACTTGCCTGGAATTAATCTTGAGATTGTACAACATAGGATTACTCTCGGCCTGAAGACTCAACCCCTTTTCTTTCAAACTTTGATTCAGAATGTTCAACGATCAACCAAAATATGAGGTTTGCATGGTCGGATTGGAAGCAGCTCTTGAACTAAGGGCAAGAAGGTCAGATGTCATCAAAGGAAACTTGCATAGCTGGATGAGAAACAACCCTTGAACTAGGGGTAAAAAAGGTCAGATATGCTCAAAGAGTCAAAACTAGGTCATTTCTCAAGCCAATGGAGATCGGTAAGAAATCCAAATCCAAGAATTTGGGGAGAAGAAAATTTATTACTGAAGGACAATCGAGTTCCCATTTACAACACTAGGGGTAAATTCATACCTAATTGGATGAGCTCTTACATCATCAAGACTATTTAGTTAGGAATAACAGCCATTCTCGTGGATTCAGATGGCCTAGAGATCTCATAATCAATCAACATAGACAAGTTAAACTTTTCTATCCTTGAGAGGCTCGCTGGGCCGAAAACCCGGAAGGGCGACCTAGGCAAAAGTTAGAGCAAGAAAAAGAAAAAGAAAAAAACAAAGAAAAAGAACAAAAATGAAAAAAATGGAAATGAAGAAAAATGAAAAAAGAAAGAGAAGAAAAAATGAAAACAAAGAAAAAATGAAAAGGAAAAATAAGCTCGCAAGGTTGAAAACCCAGAAGGGCGGCTTTGGCAAAAGTTAGAGTGCAAAAGGAGAGTGTTAATACCCGATTGTACCTTAACCCCAGAACTACGTACGACCTGATTCCCATCTTTGAGATACGTAGGCAACTTTATCCTAAAGTTCGGCCCTAACCATTTTCAACCTACTTGTCTCATCTATGTTGGTTGGCTTATCCATATTCAAACTCGGCTTTTATCCATGTGCATTGGCTCATTTTCGTCCTTATCTTCGTTCAAAATTGATTTTCCTATTCCATTAGAAGATTCAGCTACAAGACAAATCAAGTTCAGATCTGAGGTTGTGCATCTCAAGAGTTAATTCCTCGTTGGTCGGGTAGTGGCCATTTGCAAATAGTTTCGAGATTTTTTTAGTGACGTTGACTAATTCTCTCGAAAATTATTCCATTTTTCCAAAACTGGACCATTTCTTGGACCCAATAAAGGAAAATTTTCAATGCTCACAACTTGACTTACATGATTTCAAAGTAGAAAGGCGAACTAGCATATTAATCTAACTCTCATGTCGGTCAAAATTATTTTAGCAGAGAGCCAAAAACAAAGAAAAAAAATGGTCAAAATGATTAATTAGGGGCACAATTGAGTCAGGTTTTCTGTCTTTTTCCCATTATCAATGCACTCACCAAAAAGGGCACAACTGAAGCTAGTAGTAAGGGCCGAAAGCTCTCTCATCCTCCAAGCAGTGAGATATCAAGCCAAGTGTGAAGCACGAACTAGAAATGAAGCAGGATATTTGACCTTCCTCATTAGGTCCACAACTTTCAGCTTATCCATCAACCATACCTGGGAAGGGATAACAAAAAAAGAAAAAAGAAAAAGAGAGAGAGATTAAAGAATAGAGAGATGTACGCTGAGAAAAAAAGTGAGGAAGAGGGCTTTTCAAAGAAAATAGAGATTGAGTGCCAAAGTGATGTGAGAATCACAAATGAGAAAGGGTGGAAAGCAATACCTGGAGAAGTAATGGGCTCCTCGTGAACTGAGAGCTCTCCCACTGGTGGTAAACATCCAAGTGTTGTGTTTGTTGTTTTTGTTTGTCTCGATTCTTGTTTTGAGTCGTTGTGAGTGTAAATAGACATGTTTAGATTGTTTTACTTTGTTTTTCCTTTGTTGAGCCGTGGTGTACTATGGTTAGTCGTAGGCTCAATGCCAGGTTAAGAATTCATTCTCGGTTTCAATTTGAAAAATAAATCGTTTTGTTCTCAGTGTGCTGTGTCATTCCCAACATGGTGTGCAAAACAGGGTTCTTTCTTTCATAAACTGCAGGGTCCTACCCCGGTCAAAAGAGAGAGCATTAGAACAAGGACCTATCTGAAGCTACGCAAGTTCTAGACTACAAAGCAAAAGAAAAGAGAAAAAACTGGAGCATCTGAGTTTGTTTCAACTTCAATAATTTCTGAGATTGCATTTCAGATGCACCTTCTCAGGCCTTGTCATTTCTCTAAAGTATGAATGTACCTTGACCTCACGCTCAAGCCTGCTTCAAGTCAGAATGGCGAGCAAAGTGCTCTTCCTGAACACCATTCCCTATCAGAGGCATCTTGGCTATGTTTGCAATGAGTTCCTAGGAGACCAACTGCGATGGTAGAAACTAGAATTCGAATAGCAATGCCTAGAACACAAAGGTTCGAAATTTCTGAGGCTAAAGTCTGGTTTGAATACCTAGGGGTGTATCCTTGGCTTGAAATCTGTATGGCAGCCCCATAGGTTGAGGTAACATGTATCCACCTCAATTCTGGATACTGCACCAACCTAGTCTGTCAACCCATTGGAGAATGAGAAAAGTTGTAAATATGATCAGGAAAAAAAACGGCATCCGTCACTTCTACATGCAGATGTTACCCCTTGTCAGCATTTTAGGACCTTTGACCTATGAGTTGAAGGTAAGAGTTCGAGGAACACAATAGGGAGATTCCCATCAGAGTAGGGCGGTTCATCGCTACTCACCCCATGAGGTACTTTCTAAAATGCCGCTTTGTTTGTTTGCTGCATTTCTTGTGCATCTATTGCACAATCTCATCACCTCTGTGCATCTATCGCACAATCTCATCATACTCTTTGCATCCATTGCATCATCACAGGACCTCTTCTCACAATTTTAGCGTGGTTAGAATGTTCTTTTCCTCATACAATTTCAGTGTGTTTGGGATTTGCTTTTCCTATTCTCATGATTTCAGTGTGGTTAGAGTGTTTTTTTTCTCACACGATTTTAGCGTGTTTGCGATTTATGCTTCCTCTTCTCATGATTTCAGCATGGTTAGAGTGTTCCTTTCCTCACACGATTTCAGCGTATTTGGGATTAGTTCTTTATCTTCTCACGATTTCAGCGTGGTTAGAGTGTTCCTTTCCTCACATGATTTCAGCTTGTTTGGTATTTATTCTTCCTCTTCTCACGATTTCAGTGTGGTTAGAGTGTTCTCTTCCTCACAAGATTTCAGCGTGTTTGGGATTTATTCTTCATCTTCTCACGATTTCAGCGTGGTTAGAGTGTTTCTTTTCTCACATGATTTCAACGTGTTTGGTATTTGTTCTTCCTCTTCTCATGATTTCAACGTAGTTAGAGTGTTCTTTTCCGCACACGATTTCAGTGTGTTTGGAATTTGCTTTTCTCTTCTCATGATTTCAGTGTAGTTAGAGTGTTCCTTTCCTCACACGATTTCAGTGTGTTTGGGATTTATTCTTCCTCTTCACACGATTTCAGCGTGGTCAGAGAGTTCTTTTCCTTATACAATTTCAGCGTGTTTG
The DNA here is from genome assembly GCF_004153795.1 of Camellia sinensis. Classification (NCBI taxonomy): domain Eukaryota; kingdom Viridiplantae; phylum Streptophyta; class Magnoliopsida; order Ericales; family Theaceae; genus Camellia; species Camellia sinensis. The sequence continues at coordinate 1,044,821 of NW_021026955.1, read as the reverse complement.
GGATTTATTCTTCCTCTTCTTACGATTTCAGTATAGTTAGGGTGTTCTCTTCGTCACACGATTTCAGCGTGTTTGGAATATGTTCTTCCTCCTCTCACGATTCCAGCGTGGTTGCAGAATGTCACCCTATTCATTTACTAGGTTATCCATTGCATCCATTGCATTATCCATTTTATCACCCGTATCCTTTCCATGTTAAGCTTAGTTTGGCATGTGCTCATATATTTCTTTCGTTAAAACATAGTTCTGTCATGTATAAGTACCCATGCTGCGCTGAGGCCAGTATTGAGGGTGTCAACACCTTTTTTGTGTTAGACGTGATTTGTTTTGTGTCCATACCTTTTCTAGGTAAGATGCGGTTTGGCCCGCGTCCATTATTCACTGCATCCATTGCATCGTACTTTGTCTTGTTACATTCAGCATTTAGGATCATTATCTTTCCTTAGCAGATCATTCCTTACTTATTTCATCCACCCAATTACTTGTACTCTTTCTCTTTCTACGAAAACATAGTTCTGCATGTGTTCGCACCCCTTTTACGTTGAAACATGGTTCTGTTATGTGTAAGCATCCATGTTGCGCTAAGGCCAGTATTGAGGATGTAGGCACTTAGCCTGTGTTAGGCGTCGTTTGGTTGTGCCCACTTCTTTTCTATGTAAAACATAGTTTGATTTGCATCTCCATCCCTTTATGGTATTTGTATGGTAAACACTACTTATGGTTTGACTATATTATTACATTGCACTACATATCATTTGCATGATTTCGTTACATTATGTATCTTCTGTATTCTGCCCCTAAACTACGCTGGTTTGATTCCTTGCAAAGGGATACGTAGGCAACCCTCGGGTTCAACCAACTACATTTGGATTTTGTTTGTTTGCCCAAGTCTTGCGGCCTTATCAAAATGGGTCGTCTTCGGGTTTTGACATTCACTCACGTCATTTCATGACTTCGAGCTCTGTCAAATAGGGGCAACTATAGACACCCTATTTTTGACAGCCCTTAAGAGTTGGGCGTCTCAGGTTGATCACTCGATGATGAAAATTATACTATATAATCGCTGAATTTATTCAATAAGAAGAGCTTCTAAACCCCAACCTTACAAACCATTTTTGACTAAAACTATTTTAGACCTTAAAATCCTATTTTTCACAATATTTTTCCAAATATTTCTACGATGTTCCGAGGTTTGCATTTCGTTGAAAATACTACACTTTTCGGTAAACCGAGCAAGGACAAAGTGGAAATAAATGAAAGAGAGATGAACTCTTTAAAAAAATCTTTAAAACATCTTATTTAGAGGTTTGGAGTTAAAGAAAATAGGAGGGGAAGAAAGAAAACTAGTTAGCAAAGAAGTTGGCATCGATCTGTTAGGACAGAAATGAGCAGCTTTCACTAAAATAGGCATATCTCTTTACATACTTAGAATTTAGATGTGAGTTTGCCACCATTGGAAAGTAGATTTCCAGGGCTTCAATTTAAACCGAGTCCGGATGAGAGAGATATGCCCGTTTGAAGCCAGGCCTGGAAGTAAATTTTTGTCTGCCGGCCACTAGTGGCCTACCGCCCACTAGTAGTGGCCGGCAACCCACTTTTAGTGGCCTACCAGCCACTTGTGTAAAAAGTCAGTTTTTTTGAAGATATTTGTTGCCGGCTGTTCCCACACTGCACCAGTTGTTCCTGTACAGATATTTCCGAGATAGACACATGGTTTTCTATATATAGAGGACCCCCCCTCTTGGTTTAAAGGTTAGAAAAATTTAGGAGTGAGAAAATATTTTTGAAAAGAAAATTTTGAAAAATTCCTCTCTACAATTCTCTCTTTCTATTGCAACTTGCATAGCCTTTGCCTAAACACTCTAAACCAAACCTAGAGAGCTTCTTATTGAGGTGATTTGAGCTTGAATTTGAGCTCTTGAGGCACTTGAGAGTGTGAAATTGGTGGTTTGTAACTCAAAGAAGCATTCCTCTTCAAGAGGTATACTTTCTAGTCCTTTTGTACCATCTTTCCATCACTTGTTTTCCATCTTTTCTTACTGTTTTTAAGCTATTTAAAAACCAGTATTTTTGGACTGAAACTTGTGGTTTAAGGCCATTAAAGGTAGAAGGTTGACAACCTTTCTTTGAACCTTGCTTCTAAGGCCTTTACCCTTGTGTGTCCCACATTCTCATCAACATTTTTTGAGCAACTGATTTTTAGAGATTTTTCAAACGCAAAAATCATGTTTTAAAGTCCCAAAAATGGAGGGGCAGCCTCCCCTCCTTGTGCATGTGTGTTAGCTTTAATTCCTCAATATTTTAGTTTATTGTTTTAGCTATTTTTATCTTCATTCCAGCACTTTTTTGGACTATTTTAGGACTGTTTTTAATTATTCATTGCATTTGAGCTTTGTATAGCATGCTTGTAGTGTAATGGTCCTCATAGGCTTGGTGGTTTAGGCCTTAGCCACCAACCTATTTGAGTTGATAGTGTTTATTTCTTACTTTCCATACTTGTATTCATCTCTTATCACCTCTGCAACCTCCCTCATTTCTTGGCTTTTTCTTTGTTTTGAAAATTGTTTCAAACTAATTGCTTGTTTAAGCTTGAGATTGAGGTTGTTGTACTTAATGGTTTAATCCCTTTGGGGGTTCATTACCAATGGCATGACATCTTTCTCATGTCCAAAACAACTCTTTGTTTAATGCACCTTTCCATTAGAGGACTTAAAGCTCACTTTTGGACTTAATGAACTAAGGAATGGATGGTAATTAAAATGAAGTAATAAAATTGGTACCAAAAGTGATATAAGATAATAAAATTAATTTGGGTTCAATCGGACGTTAGTTGAATCCATTGAGTCTTGAGTTGTTTCATACTTGTTAGTGATGTAAACGGTTCAAGAGTCAATGTCAACCATTTCCCTTGATCAATCTATGATAGGGAAGGGGTTTTGAGGGTCTTTAAATTGTGCATTTATTGAATTGTGTCCCTTGATTCATAAGTCATCACGCAATGAAATTGCGCTGATTAATGATTTGTGAATCAAACCTACTCCTCCTTTGACCTGTTTGATGATAATGAGAGACAAGGTTGACAAACATCCTTTGAGAATACTTTGGTTTGTGCTTTGTTTGTCCTCTGTTACTGCAGGAGAGCACCACTATTAGTGGCCGACAGACCACTTCTTCTGGACGGCAACCCACTATTAGTGGCCTGCCGGCCACTACTTATGGGTTGTCGGCCACTTTTTCAAGGCAGGTAGTCCCCTTTTTCTAGTAAAGTAGAGCAGAAGCTGAGGTGAAAAACAGTGCATTTTTTCAACTGTGCAATAAAGGCATTCTAGTAGCAAAACGGAGAGCATTATCGGGTGAAAATCTGCATCCATGCATGAGCCCTCCCTCGATCCTCAAGATCCGTGAAGTGTTGTTGTAATAATATTACTGTTGTGCTTGAAGTACTGGGTTTGTAACTAATTAGTTAGAATAGCTAGTTAGTTTAGTTTTGTATTGTAATTATTTAATTAGCTAGAATAGTTAGTTAAATTTGTTGTAAAAAATAGTTAAGTAGCTTATCTAATTTATTTTCATTCGTTTTGTAATAGTTAGTTAATTAGGTAATTAATTAGCTAGGTTATTCAATTGGACCCTCTTGAGTGAGGGCAAGCAATTGTAATAATGTGTATGTCTTCTAATCCCACGTCTTTCTCCCTTTTATTTACTTGCTTATGATGGGTAGTTAAAACATTATGTTTCAATTAGCATACTTTATGTTTGCATCCATTTGTCTTGCATGAATCGAGGCTTGGTTCATCATTCTAATAAGTATTGTAGTTTACGTACCTCGTTGAAAACGTGTTAAAACGCATGCTATCAAATTGACTCACATGTCATAATTAGTAGTCGATCGCATGTGTTGCATTAGGCATGTTGCATTAGTTAGGAACATGCATTTTTCTAACTCTTTTGTTTCTTTTGGCTTACCTTGGAGTACTAGGTGAGCATTTTTGTGCTTTAGCATATTGCATAAGTGTGATTGTTGCCACGTTTAGCATGCTTGCTATGAGGCTAAGTGCTTAATTGATAAATTGCTTGAATGCCTGTGAATGAAGGCTAATAGCTTAAATTGGAACAATTTGAATAATGTATATATGAGATCACTTTTTCAAGTGATACATATTCGAAACACTTTTCAAAAACAAACATGAAATCAAATGTTCCACTCTTTGCAAATTAGTCTATACTTGTGTGCATCACATAGTAATAATAGTCCAATAATCGGAACAAGAGCATATAATGTAAATAAAAATCACATCATGATTAGTAGAGGTCGATCTTTTGATTGGGCTAGTGGGGTGCTCAATTTATGACCTTCCCTTCTTGGACCTAAGTTCCCGAGCTGAGACAATCTTGGTGATGACGGACACGTGGCCTTCGGGACGAGTTAAGGATTTCCTAAACTTTTCAAAATATTTAAGTGGCGACTCTATATCTAACAAAGTAGTCCATTTTTGGCATTTTGATTCAAAATCGATTTTTCAAAAGATTTTCCAGATTTGGACTCTTTGGTGTTTGTCTATTTCACATTACACTTGTGAGATCAAATTCAGAACCGCAGGAGTCCAAACTGTAGGGCTACAACAAGTCACAACTGTAGAGCACTAAAAGTTGAGCTACACCAAGTCAGCTCTGTAACTTTGCTCGCCAACTTGCTTCTTGGCGAGCAAAATCAGCTCGGCAAGGAACTC
>NW_021026955.1:1005163-1021700 GCF_004153795.1 Camellia sinensis | reverse complement strand
TTTCTCATCCTTTTGAATGGTGATGTTCAGAAAGAGTTTGACGCAAAGCGTGTCTATGAGCATTTGAGAGTGTTTGGTTGCTGAGTCTTTGTTTATTTCAAAGGATGAGAGGTCTAAACTTGATAACAAGTCAGACAAATGCTTTTTCTTGACTATGGCGTATGAATTTGGCTATAAGATTGTGGGATCCGTCGACAAGAAGTCATTCGAGCCGTGATGTTGTGTTTCTTGAAGACCAAACATTGAAGACTTTGGCAATGTGACAACGAACGCCAAAAATAGTGATCTTATTAACATGATCCATCTCATTCATCTTTGTTGATGATGAAAATGGGGATGTGTAGCCACCTATTGAGATGTGGAGTGTGGGCTAATCCTAATGAAGTTGAAGCCAAAATTGAGAAAGAGCATCAACTCAAAAGCCACCAACATTGAGTTGAGAAAATCTACAAGGACCGACAACCTTCGAGAAAGTTCCTCCCAATGAATTTGTTTGATTCTGCTAAGGGAGTCGAGAGCTACCAAGAAGTAATGAGCATGCAAAGAAAGATGATTGAAAAAGGCCATGGAAAGAGAATGAATTTCTTCTTGAAATCACACTTATGTTTAATGAGTTGCCTAAGGGGAGGAAAATTCAAAAAATAAATGGCCTTCAATTGAAGATATGGAAAGAATTTGAGTACAGGATGTCTTGTGTGAAAGGCTTTGGGCAAAAGAAGATATTGATTTTGATGAGATTTTATTTCCAATCGTGAGTGTCTTCTATTCGGGTTGTACTTGAGGCTACAAGTATACCTTAAGTTGAAAACTTGATGTGAGACTGCATTTTTCATGGTGATTTGAAGAAGAATTTACATGGAGCAACCAGAAGGTTTGTGAAGAAAGAGAAAGAGCTTGTTTTGCAAATTGAAGAAAATTTGTATGGTCTCAAAGCCTGCGACAATGTACAAAAAATTGACTCTTTCATGATGAATAATGGTTTTCTAAACCACTTGAACATTGTGTGTTTGTGAAAAATTTTTGGATGGCAAGTTTATTATTCCTTTGCTTTTATGTTGATGACATGTTAATGGTGGGTCAAGATTATACTTAGATTAACAGTTGAATTGGAGTTAAGCAAGTTTTTGCTATGAAGATTGGACCGGGTCAAAACAAATACTTGTATGAAATGTTCGTGATCGAAGAAAGGGCTAATTTGTTGTCTCAAGAAAGCTATATGAAAAATTCTTGAAGGTTCAACATGGACAAAGTAAAGTCAGTTGTTGTCCACTTCGCATACTTCAATTAGTTGAAATCAACGTTCTACAATGAGGAAAGAAAAGGAGAAAGATGTAGAGATTCCTTATGCTTCAGCGGTTAGTTTTTGTGTACGCCAGGCTTGCTTACAAGGCTAATATTGATCTCCGTTGGTGTGGTGAGTCGTTTTTCTCTAATCCAGGTAAGAACATTGGCAGCGTAAATATGGTTCTAAAGATACTTCGAGGGACTTCAAAGGTGTGTTGTGTTTTGGATGGTAGCCGATGCTTGATGGGTTCACGGATTCTGACATGGGCCGTGATATTGATTCTAGGAATCTATTTCGGGGTATGTGATGACATTGCAAGGGAGTGTGCATGGCATACCAAATTACAAAATGTGCGCATTCTCAACTACTGAGCTGAATTTATTGCATACAGAAGCTTGCAAAGAGAGTTATGTTGAAGAAACTTTTGCAAGAATTGGGTTTGAAGCAAGAGAGTATGTGCTTTATTGTGATAGTCAAAGTGTTATCAGTTGAGTAAAAATTCTACTTTCATTCAAGATTGAAACACATGATGTGGATACATTGGATTTGTGTGTGTTAGATTGAAATTGTGCAACTAAAAGGTTCACCGATGATAAATATTTTGGATATGTTGACTAAGATTTGTCGAGGAACAGCATTTGAGTGTTGATTTGGCGTTGGTTGAGTCTCCACTAAGTCGATAGGAGCGGGAGAATTGTTGGGTATATATCTCTTATTAGAGTATGTGAACCCAATGAATTGGTTTATTAAAATATTTAGTTTGATTTGGTGTTAGTTATAATATATTGAAAATATATTATACCTAACTTTTGGAGGCCCAATGAATATTTTATAATTAGTTTGGTAATAATTAGGGTTTGATAAAAAAGCTCGTAAGTTTGCAATATATTTGATATTGGTTTGTTCTTTCCGCAATAAGAAGGCAGTGGCTGTTACAACATTGAAAATCTCTTCGGTGACCATGCAAGGTGATTTCATCTATTTGGTGCTGGATGCTTTGTGCTTTGATTCTGATTGAAGCTTGGAAGTTTATTTTGGATTTAGCAGCAGCGTGTGGACCGATTTGGGCCTGTTATTTTGGGTCTTTTATAATCTTGGTTTGACGACTTTGTGTTCATCTATTTGGTGAGGTCTTTCCTCTTGATTATTTGTGATTATTTGGAATTCACCTAAGGGTGATTTTGTGAGACCATTCGTGTCTTGTTTGTAATTGTTTGGAAACTCTTTGGTTGATAGTGGAATCGGATTTGGATCCTGTGGACGTACCTCACATTGAGGAAACCACGCAAAGAATTCTTGTGTCGTTGTTGGTTTAATTTTTCCGCATTAATTTTCATTCCCATTGATTGATTTACTTATGGGAAATCATCTATTTTCCCCAACAAATAGGTGGTGCTGCAATGATAGCGGTGGGTTGGGAGTGACGGCGATGCTGAGATGATGGCAGTGGTTGGACGGCCGGCATTGGGTGTGAAGCGGAATGTGATGAAATTAGGGTTAGAGGGTTAGAGATGATGGTATAAATGGAATTTTAGTTTTGGACAAAATTGGAATTAAAAAAATGAAAGGGAGGGTGGTCCAAAGAAATAAGGTAAGTGCTAATAGCAACCTTCTTTTGAAAAGAACTAATATTTTGGTGCAATAAAAAATGGAATAAAGGGCTAATATTTTGGGACGGATGAAGTAACTATTTTAGTTGACTTTTTAACTTTTCATGAAAAGACATACAAAAAAGTAGGAAGACGAGTTAACTTTTTTTTTTTTTTTTAAAAAAAATTTCTCTATACTTTTCTATTACTCTCTTCAAAAGATAGATCGCTCCTATTGTTGACCTACCAGGCATAAACCGAAATTGATTCTCTGATATCTCTGTTATATCTTGAAATTAACGTTCCGTCACTCTCTCCCACACTTTCATTATATGATACATTAGCTTGATTCATCTATACTTATTGTAGTTCTGGACATCTCCTTTATTCTTATAGATTGACACTAAAATACTCTTCCTCCACTATGGTATTTTTCTAGTCAACAAAATATTGCTAAACAACCTAGTCAACCAAGCAACCCCCTTCTTACCCAAATATTTCCAAGCTTCAATAGGAATATCATTGGGTCTTAACGCCTTATTCAATTTCATTTTTTTAAGTGCAATCTCCACTTCAAACTTCCTCTCCTTTTAACCTACCTCCATGTTCCTTATTTAACAACTTCTCAAGATAGTTTTTCCACATTTTCTTAATCTCTTCATCCTTCACTAATACCTAAGAGTCCTCACTCTTGATGAATTTAACCTGATTAAAATCTCTTATTTTCCTCTCTCTTACCTTAGCAAGTTTGTATATCATTTTCTCTCCCTCTTTACTAGCTACTCTAGTGTATAGGACACTATAGGCTTTCAATTTAGTCTCCCTCACTACTTTTTTAACCTCCTTATTAGCTAATTTGTAGCTCTTAAGGTTTTCCCTAGTTCTATCATTTTGCCACTTTTGAGAGCACTCTTTTTTCCGTCTTTACTACTACTTGAACCTCCTTCTTCCATCACCAAGTTTCCCTAGAGTTGGGTCCATTTTTTTTCGACTCTCCAAGAACTTCCTTGAGATTCTCCTCATACAATTGGCCATCAAGTTTCATGTAGTGTTAGCATCATCTTCCAAGTTCCAAGTATCTTTTTTAATCCATTCTATTCTTAAATATTTCTAGTTTATTCCTTTTTAGGTCTCACCATCTCGTCCTTTGACGCCCACTATACTTCTTAACTTAATATTGTCCTTTAAAGCATAAATCTAATACCAAAAATCCTATATTGAGACGCCAGGCTCTCTCCAAGAATCACCTTACAGTCGCTGCATTTTAGATGGTCCATTTTTCTTACTAGAAAGTAATCTATTTGGCTCCTAATTGACTCACTCTTAAAAATTATCAAATGCCCCTCTCTCTTCTTATACATAGTATTGGCCACCACTACGTCAGAAGCCAATGCAAAATCTAAAATACTCTCTCTAGCCTTATTTTTATCACCAAAATAATACCTACCATGCACCCTCTTATAACCAAATATATCTATTTCTACATGGCTATTGAAATCGCCACCTATAACTAGGTTTTGTCTTACGGGTATCTCCTGTAATACCTTATCCATTTGGTCCTAAAAATCTCTTTTAGTTTGATCCTCTAATTCTACTTGGTGGTCGTATGCACTAATAATGGTTACTATATTCTCCCCAATAACTAGTTTAACTATCATATTCCTATCACCTTTCCTAATGACGACCACTACATTTTTTACAAGTCCCTTGAAAACTACTATTCGTACACCATTCTTATGTCTATCCTTGCCACTATAATACAATTTAAAATCATTATCCTCTGTTTCCCTAGTTTTTTCACCCATCCACTTAGTTTCTTGTACGCAAGCTATACTAGTGTAGACCGCCCGAACTCGCTCTGTGCGCCCCCTTTTCGGCAAGGGCGCGAATTGTAGTTCTAGCTACTACAGTTCGGACTCCTGTCACAGTTCTGAATCTAATCTCACAAAGTGCAATGTAAGACTGATAAATCACCAAAGAGTCCAAATCCGGCAAATCGTTTTGGAAAATCGATTTTGAATCAAAAAGTGCCAAACATGGACTGCTTTGCCAAATTTCAGAGTCGCCACCTAAATATTTTATTTTTGAGAAATTTAGGAAACCCTGACTCATGCCTAAGGCCATGTGTCCGTCATCACCAAAGTTGCCTCGGCTCGGGAACTTGGGTACAAGAGGGAAAGGCCCTGAAATGACCACTCCCGCTCGCTTGATCAAAGATCGGCCTTTACTAACATGATATGTTGTTTTTGTAAACGCATGTGTTCTTATTCTGGTTTATTAGCTAACATTACTATGTGATGCGCACAACATACAAGTATAGACTAAATCACTCAATTTGGAACAAAACATCTCATGTTTGTTTTTCAAAAATGGTTTGAAGTTGCTACCCTCAAGTAGGCTAAAACACGGATTTGCCACCCTCAAGTGGGCTTAAAACATGATTTGCCACTCTCAAGTGGGCTTAAAATGCACATTTTGATGAATTGTTTCAATTCAAGCAATGAAGCCTTCATCCACAGGCATTCATGCAGTTTAACACTTAAGTAGTTAGCCTCATGGAAAGCATGCTATCATGGCAGTCACTTACACACATGCAAGGATGCTAAAGCATAAACACTCACAGTGTACTCCAAGCCAAAACAGAAGCTATGTTAGAAATCAGTGCATGATCCTAGCAATGTTTGAAATGCCTAATGCAACACATGCAAAATGCAACTAAGTAGGCTTGGCTATCTAAGATGGCATATGCATGCAACAATTGATACATGTATTCAAATAGGTATTGAAATACAATGCAGTTTGAATGAGGCGCCGAGCCCGGTGCATGCAAGATAAATGAATGATGCACTCATGCAAAGCATAAGTTATGCTAATTGAAAAATGCCCTAATCTAACCACTGAAAGCGGGTAAATAAAAGGGAGAAAGACGTGGGGTTGGAAGACGTTCACACACACACACACACACTTATTACAACATTTGCCCTCTCGACGGAGGGTCCGAATAAGTAAGAGCTAAGCTAAGCTACTTATTACAGATCAATTAATTAACTATGCTAAGCTAATTAATTACAAACCAAATTGAAACTAGCTATGCTAAGCTAATTAGAATATTACAATAATGAATTAAATTAGGTAAATACATTAACTAATTAATTATAAAAACGACAAACTAACTAGCTAAATAAAGCAGTTAAAATGGCCTCGAGGGGAGGAAGATATGCATTCTCGGTTTACTTCGCCCGGAAATGCATTGCCTTGCCATAAGTTGTCTCTGTTTGCACTTGCGGTGACCTCGGAGCATCGAACACACTTTCAGGTTGCATCTGCCTCAAACAAGAGCATTTTGGACAAATTTGCTGCAAGTGGCCGGCCGGGCACTTCAACTGGTCTGCAGGCTACTGCAAGTGGCCGGCCGGCCACTTCCTTTTCCAGAACCTCAATTTTGCTGCAATAGAGATCAACAGAGGCACAACAATGCATTTACAAGGAAATGTGTGTGCAACTACTCTCCTTATCATTTCTCAAGCTCAAAGGAGCGTAGTACTCGATCTCAAGCCACCAATCACGCGTCTCAATGCATGATGGCCAAAGAGCCAAGATCGCACAATATTAGTGAATGCACAAACAACACATAAGAGCCTCCACCTCTATCATGCATGATCAAGAGGGTTACCGACCAAGAAATGCAACCCGTTTCATCACTTTGAGTATGAAACGTGCCACATTCCTTGTGTTGGGATTAACGTCCGATCCAAACATGATGCAAAGCATACAACATGCCTATCTATCAATGCTAAAGTGGCATGCACAAGACTCTATCATGCAAGCAATGCATACAAGACATGTTTAGAAGCTAAGGCATCAAAGCTAATGAAGTCCATTACACATGAGGCATGCACTACAATGCTTAAGTGATCAAACCACATATGGACAGACCTAAGATGCTCCAAAACAATGGCCAATGGATAACATACCATGCTAATCAACACAAGTATGGCATGCTAGAAGACTTAAGCATGAAAGCTAGTGAAATACGCAACACTAGGACTATGCAATGCAATACTCAATGGACTGAACCAACCTTAAACAGACCTCATGCATGCCAAAACAATAGCTGAAATGCTCCGAAATGATAGCATGAAAGGCAAGCAAATGATGTTCATGCAGTGGCTCAGCAACAAGGCATAAAGGCACAACTCTTAAACACAATTAAAGAGTGATAAACATGAGAACATGGAAAGTCTATATGCTCTGAAATTATGTGTTTAATGATGCCATATTATGCAGATAGCTCAAATAAGGCATGGTAGAAGGCCTAAGGCACAAGGCTAGTAAGGGGGACTATACAAGAGGCATGCAATACATGGCACAAATGATTAAACCAGCTATGGACAGAGCTCAATTAGGCCAAAACAAAGACCAAAACATGTTGAAATAGTAGCCCAAAAGCCTAGACAAGCATGCATACGTATTGGCTCATAAACGAGGCATAAGGCACAACTCACAAAAGCTATGAAAGAGTGGAATATGTGAGAGTGTGACTATGCTATACACATTGAAATCATGTGAGAAATGAGGCTAAGGCATGCAATCACCACAAGTAAAGCATGCAAGAGGCTTTGAAACTCAAAGCTAGTCAAGGCCACTTAAACTACAACCATGCACAACAAGTCTCACATGGCCAAGACCACTCAAAAAAGAGTTAAGACATGCTAAAATAGTAGCAAATACATGCTGAGATAGAGCTAACACAAGCTAGGATTAGAGACATGAAGCATGATGCATACTAGGCCAATAAAGAGGATTACACTACAAGTGCAAGAACCAAGCAAGAGGTGACTCCACCAACCAAAATCAGATTTAAGGCATGTCAAAATAACACCCAAAACATGTTGGAGATGAGCCAATACATGCTAGAATAATGGACCAAAGCATTAAGCATACAAGGCTAATTTTCAAGAATTACACTACAAGTGTAAGAAGCAATCAACCAATGGCCAAACCAACCAAAAACAGAGCTAAGGCAGGTCCAAAAAGCCACAAAAACAAGCTTGATCTAGGTCACAAAAGAGTAAAAGAGCATGCTCAAGTATGAGGCCAACAATGCATACAAGCAAGACAAAAGGATAGGGGGACCACCCCTCCTATTTTGGACCACAAGAGCAACTTTTTACCACTGAAATTCCTCTGAGTTTCAGTGGTAAAAAGGCCAAGCAAGGGAAGAACTAAAAACTTAGAGAGTTGGCTAAAGAGGCCTAGCAAGTCAAAGAGCAAAAGAGAGGGACCACCCCCCCTAACCCCACAGGGTTCAAACCAACACCTTAAAGTCTTAAAATTAGAGTTTTTGGAAGGCTAAAACCAGCCTTTAAATAGCATGCAAAGGTGGCAAAAGACTTAAGAAAAACAAAGCTTAAAAGGGGCTAGTCTCTTACCCTTGAAGAACAAAGGCAAGACAAGAACTTCAGCCACAATTTTTGGACCAAAACCAATCCAAAGTCCTCAAAACAAGCTCCAAGGGACCTCAGCTCCAAAGTTATGGTGTTTGATTAGGTGTTTATGTGCAAAAGTGTGAATAAATAACACTTCTAAGCACAATAGCATAATATAGTAAGAAAAAGTGAGAATTCTAGAGAGAGGGGATATTTTTAGCTCTGGAAAATACTGAACCTCTCTCAAGGGGGATGAGGCTCCCCTTATATAGGCCAAGCAATCCAAAAGGCTTGCTTAATGAGTTCAGTGAGCCATAGCTGGCGCAAAAGATCTACAAATATCTAAAAAGGAGAAAAAGTGGCTGCTGGCCAGTTAAGTGTCCGACCGGCCACTTCCTCTAGCCAGCCGGCCACTTAAAGTGGCCTACAAGGGAGAAAAGTGGCCGGCAAGTGCCACAAGTGGCCGGCAAGGCGCTCCCCTCCCCAAGGCAAGAGGCAACAAGGGTTGGCACAAAAAACAAGGCCAAAACACAAAGTGTTAAGAGGCTCAAAGACAAGGCACTCAGCCGAGACCTTCGGGCGCTCGAAACAAGCACAAACATGCGTAATCATCGCGTGCACAAATGATGACATCTGAGTCTTAAGGTCAGTCAAAAATGGGGCGTCTACAACTAGCTAACTCTCCTCCTAATCATGACATCTACTGATTCCATAGTCTTACCAGTTAAAGTTCCTACATTCCATGTGGCTATCCTTAACCTATAGTCTTGGACTAGCTTCTTTATCCGCGCTTGCCTAGAAAATTTTTACCCATTTTTCATTGCACCCAAGCATCGATGCAATGCCCCTTGCTCACTTTTACCCTATAAATTTCCTCCTTACATCAATGGCCAACATGATTATTTTACACCTCCTTTCCCTCAACTCAACAAGTATTTGTCCCAATTACTTTAGATCAATATATTGATATTATTACATATACCTTATATTAGGGTTGGGCATGGGGTTATCAGAATTGCACAACCTGCCCAATCCGAATCGATTCACATACAAATGGGCGGTTTTGCAGACATAATGTGGGCGGATGCGGTTTGGAATATGGCATTATTGCGGGTTGCGGGCTTTAATCGGACCCACAAGAACCTTCCTGCACTTAGACTTTTATTTATTTAATTTTTATTTTAAAAACTTAGACCGTTGATTTCATTCATTCTATCCTAGATTTTTTTTCCCAACAAACCAAACCCTAATCATGGATGTGATTCATGATGGAGTTTGCGAGTATGCAAAATGTTTTTATTTTATTTAATGGGTTTGAATTGGATGAAATTTGACAATAATTTATTGCTATTTTGTTATTGCATTTTGGATGAATGGAAAGTTAATGAAGAATTACTTTTATTTAAATTTAGGATTTTGAATGATTTTACTTTTATTGTATTGTTGGGTAGTGAATTCTTTTGATGATTGAGTTTAGGATTTTGAAAGATGTGCTTGTGTTAGTTTATGATTTTATTTAAAAGTTGAGGATTTTGAATGATTTGTTTGTGTTAGGAATTGATTTTGTTGTGTTTTTTAATTTTATAAGTTTTAATTCATTAATTATTATTGTTAAGCATTTTAGAAAATGGGGGAAAAAGGGCCTAAAATAAATTTACAAAACGGGGGAAAAAAAAGGCCTAATTTGTTTTTAAAGAATAAAGTCCAATCCGCAAACTGCCCGCAACTTTTTGCACATCCGTGAATCCTATCTGCACAAACTGCAACCCGCATTGCGGGCGGTTGCGGATTCAATTTTCTCAAAACCACACATATGCGGGTGGGTCCAAACTAAAAACCGAGCCGTCCAAAACCGAATCACGAGCACCCCTACCTTATATCATTACCCTTGTATAATACCAAAGTGATTTTCCAACTTCTCTTATTTAGGTTCGTTACAGTTTTATGCCCATCCATACTAGGGCAGAGTGAGATCTTCAATTTGCATTTTGTGTGGGTAAGGAGATATGTCCCATGGATATACACCATTAAGCTGTTTAAATTTGAATATCTTTTGGATGAAAAGGTAGTATAGCTATTTGATGTCTTAGCTGCCATTTGTTCTATGTTAGATGACTAGTGTGGCATGGATAAGGAAAAACCCAAATATTACATATTAAATTGTTAGGTTTGTAAACCATCTAAACTAGTCTTCAGCTGTTTGCTTTTGTTCTACCTCCTATAATTTATTGATTATACATCTTGCTACTCCAATATTAGAAAAATCAATGGTTTTCATGTGTACTTACAAGTACCACTGTTCTTGCAGTCATATGATGGTGGCTTTGGGCTGATTCCTGGATCAGAATCTCATAGTGAGTGGATACAAATTTTGAATTCTTGCATGATCTATCCCTGAGTTCAAAAAGGCCTTGTGTGCAGAATCTCTTAACCAATTGGTTGCAAAATTATCTGTTTTTCTTTACTGTGGTTATTTTGGATGGTATCATAGGTTAAGATTCATGTGTACAAAATATTTTGGGTGGCTATTTTGCTGATATGTTGCTACAGTATATTTTAGACAACAAAAGAGGGTCCTTTGATGTTATG
This sequence comes from Camellia sinensis, assembly GCF_004153795.1. NCBI lineage: Eukaryota > Viridiplantae > Streptophyta > Magnoliopsida > Ericales > Theaceae > Camellia > Camellia sinensis. The sequence goes on along the minus strand of NW_021026955.1, from coordinate 1,010,808 downwards.
GATGGTTCTTGCAGGTGAAAAACCAATCATATCTAATGTTGAAATTGCCCCAAAAAATTGAGGTTAATGCTATGGATGGTATCTAGAATTAGGGGTCATTTAAACCATTAACTTCCATTGGGCTATGTACTTTCTAGATATAAATATTTCAACTATTATTGATACAGATGTTAATCATATTTGGAAATACGTTGTTATTAGTATTTGGGTCAAATTCTGTACTTGGATCAACATTGATACCGATTTTCACCAACATAGTCCTATCATTTGTATTTTTATAGTTTCTGATTACAACACTTTATAAATGTGGTGTTTCAATTTGTGTTTCTTGTACTCATTCTCGCAGATTATGAGACTTTCAAGTCAAGCTAGTGGGCATTGACTTGAGCTTCTTCCTTATTCCTTAGGCTGCCCCTTGAGGGGATGATATTTCGACATGGCCCATAATAAGACAAAAGGCCCCTTAGCAGTGGTTTTGAATTTAAGGATAGTTTTTGGATGGTTTAGAACTTAAGGATTCTTTTTTTGGATCATTTTGAATGTTTTGGACGGTTTTGAACTTAAGCATAGATTTTGATGTCTAGAAACATAGTTTTTGGATGGTTTGGAATGAATAGATAGTTTTTGGATGTTCAAAATTTATCTAGTTTTTTTTTTTTTTGAATGTTTGAAACAATATTTTGGTGGTTGATATATATATATATATATATGTTTGTAAATCTTATTTATAATGTTTTCTTATATTGTACAAGTGAAATAAAACCTGCTGATTATTATTTTATTTTATTTTATTTTTTTCAAATATACCTATTCTACGACACACAAAAAATGCTGTGAAACCTGAGCTATCTACGGCAGGAAAAATAGGTCATTGTATTAAATATTCAACGACTAGCAATGAATGTTGTGGTTTGTCCCTTGAATTAGCGGCATGCAAAAGTAGTTGTAGAAAAGTCAAACACAACGCACAAGATTCGTTGTTAAATTGCGGCAAGTCATTGAAGTGAATGACTTTCCATGACTGGTTATTATACAGCTTTACATTGTGCGTCTTCAATCCTCACCACGGCACGCATTTCATGCCATTAAAAGTGAGTTTTGTTGTAGTGTTTGGAAACACCAGGAGGTAGGCGAAACACGTCACTTAAGGGGAACAACCTAGTATTTAATCGATTCAAAGTAGGATTTATTTTCATAAAGGATCTGAGTGGCTTTTGTACGTGTTGGCTGTCAGCTACTCAACATACAACCCTCCTCCTTTTCCCAGGCTTGGGACCAGCGGAGTTGTTAAATAACCCCGACGGAGTTTGTTGACATGTTTGCAATTTTTTTTTTTTTGAAGCTCTAAATACTCTCATGACTCACGATAATTTTCATTCAGGATGCTCTTGCATGGTTTTAATTTCTTAACCTTCATCCATTTGTGTTAATATTACATTTTGTTTTTGGTATTGTAGTTATAGTGTTATATAATTTTGAATTTCTGATTAATTCCTATCATTTTCACAGTTAGTTACTTTTCTTTCTTTCTCCTTTTTTTGGGTAAGCCTTCACTATCGTTGTTCCCCGTGAATATCCACATTTTCTTAATGCATAATTTGTTGATGATTTCTTATGTTTTTTGACCTACATTCTCAATTAGTTTTGATTTAGTTTTTCATTTATTTCTAATTATGCGTACCACAAATTTGGGGACGCTCTCATTTACTCAAAAACAACTCACTTATTCAATCTAAAGCATTATACAATGTTTTCCAAGTAACCTTTATGTATTAGATTGGCTAGCCTATTAATTTTAAGGATGACCCAAAAGAGTGAATCATTTCCAAAGAAGAAATTTTGCAACAGAAGGAAAGTAGGATTTAGAAGAAAATGAATTTTATTTTCCTTGACTATTACAACATAGTTACTAGTCTTTATACAAGTTGTCAGAGTTTGTTATAACAAACTCTAACTAAGTCTAACTAACCAATCCCTACATCTCTCTCATTCTCTTCTAACTGATTACATGTGCCACTTACTTGTTTACACTTGTATTGAGTTGGTTGCAACTGTAGCTGTTGTAGTTGTGTCCCATTGTAGACACCCCATTTTTGACCGACCTTAAGACTCAGACGTCATCGATTGAGTGGTCGGTGATTGCGCATGTTTGTGCTCGTTTAGAGTTTCCGGAAGTTTTCGGCTGAGTGTCGTGCCTCCGGGCCTCTGAACTCTTTGTGTGTTGGCTTGGTTTGTGGACCATGCCTTGTTTCCCTTGCCTAGAGGGAGAGAGGGTTCTGTAGACCACTTTTCCCTCTTGTAAACTAGTTTCTGGTTTTCGGAGTCTTCGGCCGCGCGCCTTGTCTCAGGACCGCTTAACGTTCTCCTCTTGGCTTGGCTTTTGGACCATGCCTTGTTGCCTTGGTCTAGAGAGACACAGAGGTCTTGTAGACCACTTTTTGTGGCCGTAGACCACTTTTCCCTCCCGTAGACCACTTTTGGTGCCCGTAGACTAGTTTTCGAGGTTTCCGATTGCGCGCCTTGTCCCGCGGACTTTAGTCCTTCATCCTTTTTGGTTTGTTTTTGGCACAAACCTTGTTTTCCTTTCTTGGAGGGTGGAATAGGGGTTGTAGACTAGTTTCTCTCCCTGAAAACCACTTTTCCTGCCTACCAGCCAGTTTTTTGGTAGGCCAACTGGTCTTGGTGGTCTTTGGACCACCAAAAGTTGTCGACAGCCATGCCAGCACTTTGCTTTCTTTGTGCAGACCACCTCTCCCCTCTTGCCGACCACTTGGTCTCTTTGTAGACCACTTGTGCTGGTCGATTGACCAGTGCAAGTAGCTGGCCGACCACTTCAATTGGTTGGCAACTTTCCTGCAGTTTCCTGCAGATATTTTCTTGCTAGCTGTGCCAGCTATTGGGCACAGAAGGCATCCTCCATACGTGTATGGAGGGATTGCTTGGAGCCTAAAGCTTGTTCAACAAGCTTGTTGCATGGTTTTCTATAAAAGGGTGCCTCCTCCCTCTTGCCTTAGGTTCAAAAAATTTGGCTGAGAGCTATACATATATTCTATGTCTATATTTCTTCATTTGCTCCATATTTGTGCTTGAAAGTGCCTTTTCTTCACACTTTTACTCACAAACACATAGTGAAACACCTTCAATCTTGGACTGAGGTTCTTGGAGGTTTTTTTGGAGCTCAAGGTTTGATTTTTGCCTCAGAAGTTGCTGTAGACACCCCATTTTTGACCGTCCTCAAGACTTGGATGTCACCGTTTGAACACTCGGTGATCATCCATGTTTGTGTTCGTTTGGAGTTCCCGGAGGTCTCGGCTACGCGCCTTGCCTCAGGATCTCCGAACTCGACCGTTTAGTGTCTGGTTTTGCACCAAACACTTGTGTTTTGCCTTGGAGGGGCAGGGAATGCCTTGTGAGGCATCCCCACACACCACCGGCAGTGGCTAGAGGCCACCGGCTGGTTTTCGCTGCCATCGACACTTTTTGTTGCCGGTCGGCACTATTTGTTGCCGGTCGGCACTCCTTTTTGCCAAAATGGCATCTTTGCCCGGCCGACTACTGTGCATCTGCTTTTGCAGATATTTTTTCACAGCTGTCTTGCATTTGGCTCCCCTCCATACACGTGTATGGAGGGATCTCTCTCTTTAGAAGCTTGTCTTGTAAGCTTTACAAGACAATAAGCTCTATAAGAGAGAGTCTTCTCTCTTGTTGCAAGGGTTAGACACTTGAGATATTTTAGAGAGTTTAGACAGCCATTTTTAGGGTTTTGAGTTCTAGGGTTAGAAGCTATACACTTTCTATCTCTATATCTCCCTCTTGTGTGTGTTTAAGTGTGTTTGTGTCTTACTATTGCACACAAACACATAGTGTTTCACCTTCACTTAGCTACTGAGGTTCTAAGAGGTTGGTTTTGAAGTTTTGGAGCTGAATTCAAGCCAAGGAGGGCCGTTGGAGCATCATTTGTGAAGGGGTCTTCAAGGGTAAGAATCTTACCCCTTTTTACCCCATTTTTGCATCTTGTTTTTACCTGTCTTAAAATCGTTTTTGAGCTTGGTGTATAACATAAAAAAGTCCAGTTTTTTAGCCCTCTTGATTGTTTATTAAGAGTGTTTTGTGGTTTGAGGGTGTTTGGCCCCTCTTAGGCCTTGAAAGGCCCTCATTTGTGCTATTTTGTGTAAGTTTCGAGACTTTGGTGTTTGGGCCTCTTCACCACTGAAATCTTGAGGGATTTCAGTGGTGAAGATAGTGCCTTGAAGTCTCCAAAAGGGGAGGGCCACCCCCTCCCCTTGTTGTCCTTGAAAGGACCCTTTTTGGCCTCTTGAGGGAGCATCATGTTAGACTATGTATTGATCATATCTTGGTTGTTTTCCATGTTTATTATGCCATGATATAACCTTGTTGTGTGTTGGTTTTGGTACACCATGCATGCTTAGCATACCTACCATGTAATGCCATGTTATTGCCTTAATGTGCCTTAGGTTGTTAGCCTTTGTTCTAGCATGTTTTAGGCTTAGCCTTGTGAAGGTTTCATGCATATTTTGCCATGTTTTATGTCTGTCCATTGTTGTTTGGGTCGGATTTGGCATGCTTAGTATAGCCCCTTTGTATTCGAGCTTGTATGCTTCAAGTGTGTGAATGTATAGCATGACATTTTTGCATTGATTTGGTGATTTGGAACCATCCACCATGCCATTTTAGTCCCCTTTGCATGCCTATATGTTTGCCTCGGATGCTTCTTTAATGCTTTGAAAGCTTATGTAGCATGTTCCATGTTTTGGCCATTGTACATGCCTTTGAATTTGAGCCACTTAGATGCCATCTAAGAGTCCATTTTTGCATGGTCTAGGTCTGTCTTGAACCTATTTTAAGTCCTTTTAGCCTTGTGAGGCTTGGTTGGCTTAGCTATGGTTTAAGCCCCTTTGACTTGCTTCAAGTACTTGGGCCATTATTGCATGCTCGGTCTGTTTTGTTTGCTTGGTTTGACACCATCCTAACATGATTTTCAATGCTTACCTTGCATGCTATATATCCATGATTGCCTCATTCAAATGTGCTTAGAAATAGCCCTTTGATGCTTAAGCATTTGGGCCTTAACATGTGCATGCGTGTATGTGTATTTGGTCCCTTGTTTTGGTCACTTTGGCCACTGTTTTGGGCCAATTTAGAGTTGCCCAAATCATGTATAAGTCCATCTTTCCATCCATTTGCATTGCCTCATGTTCGCTTGCAGGCTTGCATAAGTGTTTTGCCATGCCATGTTGCATCCTTAGCTTGCATGCCTAGGTTGCATTACATCTTGCATGCATGCCTTGTTCCTTGACTTGGTGATAGGAATTGGGCCTTGGTTTGTTTGTTTGGTTTGCATTTCATTTGACATGAAAGTTGCACACTTGACTCTTTGGGCCATCATGCATAGAAATGCGTGATTGGCGGTCCGAGAATCGAGACACATGTCCCTTTGAGTCACAAACATGATAAGGAACATGATTGGTGCACATATGCCTTGAATTGTATTGCCATGCAAATTCTGTCCTCTGCTGCTGTGAGTTGCAGGTTCTGCAGGCATTCTTTGCCGACCGGCAGTATACATTGCCGACCGGCAGTAAATCACCAGCCGATGGATTCATTTTGTGCCGGTGATCACAGGC
>NW_021026955.1:962983-1004477 GCF_004153795.1 Camellia sinensis | reverse complement strand
GTCGGGGTTTCCTAAATTCCCCCATTTTAAAATATTTAGGTGGCGACTCTGTATCTGGCAAAGCAGTCCATGTTTGACACTTCTTTTCAAAAAAAAATCTGTTTCTCAAAACGATTTGCCGGATTTGGACTCTTTGGTTCAGATTAAGAACCGTGACACAAATCGAGTCCGAGCTGTAGCATGAGGCCCACGGGCGCATCTACAGTTTCTGGCGACTCTGCTGGGGAGTTTTAGAGAGCTTGACTCGAACTCGGGATATCCAGTTTTGATTTCGCTTATGTGTTTCTTTGCATTGCATGTGCATTGGTGCGCCTAGGAACACAGTGTTTGCCATCTGCCATTCCTGAACGGTTTGCCGGAGGCTTGTCTTGTCAAGGCATGACCATAAGGCTGACCGGTTATGGGCTCTGACAGTATGGGAACACAAACCCCGGTTTTACCGGGGCACCCTTTTCGACCATTCGACCTAGTGCATATTCGGATCCATAGTGACCATTCCAAACTAGGACAGGTTGCTCACCCGATGTTAGGTTGTTTGAAGCTGCTGCGTGCATAGTGAAACCCTAGCTCCTGACAAAATAGGACAGGGAAACCCTACCCCAATATAGGGGTGTTTTGGCTCTCTTTATTTGCTATGTGCTTTTAGAGTGTATCTCTACAGGAACGTACATACCAGTTTGCAAGTTTGAGTGTCAGGCCTGAGGGCACCAGTATCAGTGTTGTTGAGAATCAGTTATCTGCGGGTATCAGGGTCCAGTTTTGGGGACAGTGATTCTGGGAAATAGTTATCAGTAGTGGAGTATAGTTACTCGGCCACACCTGTGTTTGATCCGTTTGGGGCTGAAATGCTATTTGTTTTTCCCTTCAGGGTTCAGAGGGTTAGAGGATTGGTACAGAATAGCTAGTGTTCCCCCTTTTGCTGAGGCAGGACTTATGACGACGCAGAATTCAGAAGAGTTCGTGGTTATGACGACTGCATTAGATCAAGGGATCACTCTGCAAAGTGAGACCAACATTGATATGCCGCATCTACCCAGGTCGCCTGTTGTGCACCCGGTCTGGGCCCCCCAGCTATATCAGGCTCGCGAGCCTACTACATTTGAACTAATAGGGATGATAGGTGATCTCCAGAGGTCTGTGGAGGATCTCGCCTACGGAATGTCAGCTTCACCTCCAGCCGCGCCGTATGCCGGGAGTTTCGTACCCCAGGAGCCCCTGCTGTTGGGACGCATTGTGATCGAACTTAGCCAACCGGAGATGACCTCCAGCTATGGCAATGACATATCAACATCAACCCAAACCCTCGATCAGGCCGAGGCCAGAGGAAAAGACAAAGCGAAGGTAGACGCCGATCCTATTGAACAACTGCTGTGGGCAGTCGAGGCTTTGAAAGCCAGAGGGATGAATAAGCAACAGATATCCGCAGTTGTGGCAAAACTTGTGGAGGATGCTTTCCCCACTCCACCTGAGGGGAGTTCAAGTCAGTCAGAAAATCGGGTTGGGCCCCGTCATGCCAGAACAGTTTCTTCTATTCCCGCCCCTGCACCTGGGAAAGATCAGAAAGCTAAGGTGGCGCCTGCCGACCCTTTCGCCTGCGCGGCTAGTAAGAGCGCTCAGACTTCAAAATACCTGCCCCGAGGGCGCAGGGCCTTTCATGCTCTCTACATGCCTTTGTCCAAGGCACTTCAAATCCTTGCCGAGAGGGGACACCTTAAACCCTTGGAGCCTCGGCCACTCCTGAAGAATCTCCCTGCCACGCATGATGCTGCTCATTACTGCGCGTACCACCAGCAGACAGGCCATCCAACCGACAATTGTTCCTGCCTCCGTCATGAGGTGCAAGATTTGATCGACAACGAGGTTATCCTCCCGCCCACCTCAGCCAAGTCCGTTACCACCCAGTTATTGGATTTTGAGGGCTCAGATGCTGCAAGTATGTAAAGTGAACCACCTGCGGGCGGCATTCGGTGTACTTTGGATGTAGCGTCTGGCACGCATTTTTGAGCATCGGTGAAACCGAGTTTTGTAAATTCTGGCTTGGGTATCGAGTCAGTCTTTTGTTTTGAGTCAGTCTCTTTGTTTTGAGTCAGTCTTTTTGCTTAAGGGTCTGTCTTGTTGTATCGAGTCAGTCCCCTTTGTATAGAATATCAGGTGATTCTGGGGTTGTTGTCTCGAACGCCATTTTGTCTTGTAATTACCTGTTTTCGCTTTTGAGTCTGTTTCTGCCGAGGGGCCAGTTACACCAACAGATTTGAATGAAACAACTGTTGCTATTTCACTTTCATGCCTGCTTTCAGTATAAGTGCCAGAGGACTTGAATGAACTGACAGTACGTCTCGCCTGCTCTCCTGTGTGCTAAACTCATTGCATTAGCCTAAGTTTTTCAAAAAACCCCTTTTAACACTGCGGTGATAAAAACGAAGAGGAAGGAATTCCTCGGGTTTTGCAAAATTTTGATCAATTGAGAGAAAGAGAAGCATGCTAAGTCTTTTAATGAATGAAACCATGCTTGTCAGCGAGAGTACTGGGAAGGACCCTAGCTTGATCCAGATTGGTTCCACACTATCTTCGGCGCGAGCGAGTCGTTGCTTTCTTAAAAACTTTCAAAAACAAATGTTTTACACAGCCCTGTGAAGACCTGTGTGGAACCGCTCTTGAGATTGTGCAGCCTAGGATCGCTCTCAGCCTCAAGATTCAACCCGTCCGTTTCGAACCTTGAACCCGTTCAGCAAGTTCAACGGTCAAACGTCATGCAAGGTCTGTATGGCCAGTTCTGAAATAGCCCTCGAGTAAGAGGCACCAAAGTCGAATCAGAAGGAGTAGATCTCGCCGGAAGAAGCTCGTGGAGCAACCGGGACATTGCAACAGCCGTTCTCCTAGATACAGAGAGGCTTCAACTTCAAAAACCATTTGGCATGGACTTGTTACACTTTTACCCTTTAAGAGGCTCGCTGGGCCGAAAACTCGGAAGGGCGACCCACGCAAAAGTTAGAGCAAGAGAAAAATACAAAAAAATACAAAGAAAGGAAGAAGCAAAAAGAAAAAGAAAAGAAAAGAAAAGAAAAAATATACAAAAAGAGAAGAGAAAAAGAAAAAGAAAAAAAAGAGAATGAAAAGAAGCTCGCAAGGTCGAAAACCTGCAACGGGCGCTTTGGCAAAAGTTAGAGCCTGAAAAGTGAAGGTTAAAATACCCGAGTGTACCTTAACCGGAACTACGTAAGGCTTGATTCCCATGTTTGGGATACATAGGCAACTTCATCCTGAAGTCCAGCCCCCAACGCTTTCATAGCGTTTCAGTCCATGCAATGGTTTCGACTTCATCCCAAAGTCTAGTCGCCAACACCTTCCAAGGTGATTGTGTCCATATATCTATTATGATCGTCTTCGTCATCTCTGTGTCCAAGAGTTCGACCACCGCCAATGAAGACTGTCTGCGGACTGCTGTGGCACCATCCAAACAAGGGGCAACTTTCCGTTGCCACCGGTCGTCGCGAGCCACCATTCAAACCAGGGGCAATTTTCCGTTGCCATCCTCCCCCCTTTAAGCCAGGGGCAATTTTCCATTGCCTCCGATCCGAGGTTGCGCATCTCAAAGAGTAAGTTCCATGCTCGTTGAGCATTGACCGTTTGTAAAATAGTTTTTGAAAATTTTTACTGAGGTTGACTATTTTCTCGAAAACTAATCCATTTTCCAAAACTGGACCATTTTCTTGGACCCAAAAAGGAAAATTTTCAGTGCTTACAGCCTGACTTGCATGGTTTTCAAATCAAAAATCGAACAAGTAGGTTAATCCGATTCTCATCTTGATCAAAACTATTTTAGTAGAAAGCAAAAACAAAAAATGGTCAAAATGATGAACTAGGGGCACAGTTGAGTCAGGCGTTCTGTCTTGCCCCCGTCGTCAACGTACTTGCCAGAAGGGCACTCTACCCACCAGAAGAAATAGCTGTGAGCTAACGGCATCGGGCATGAACCCACACCTTCCTATTCATTCATTAATCACCCTGGGAAGGGACGAAAAAATGAGAGAATAAAGAATAGAGAGGTGTAAGTTGAGAGAAAAGTAAGAAAAAGGGTTTTGAGAGAAAAACCGAGCCTGAGGGCCGAGTGATGTGAGAATCACAAGATCAGAAAGGGTGGGAACAATACCTAGAGAAACTGGCTCCTTGTGATCTGAGTTCCCCCATCGTCGACGCGCCTGTGTGTCGTGTCTTTTGTTTTGTTTACTTCAACCTTTGTTTTAGGTCTCTTCCGAGCGTGTCTCGTTGTGTTTAGGTCGTGTACCTCTTTGTTTGAGTCCTCCCCGTTGTGTTCAGTTGTAGGCTCGATACCCCGGTTTGAAAAACCCTTATTTAATTTCAAAAATCGTTTATGCTCAGAATGTTGTGCCATTCTCTATATTCGATTGTGTTTCAACTCCAGCTGGTTTCACCTCCGTAGTCCGTCTTGTCAGATTGGGCTATTTGTTCGAGATTTGCTATACGCAAAATGAACCAAATGCTGTATGCAGATTAATCCCCAACAGAGTGAGGGCTGTGTGTCCAAAATCAGGCAGTGGGTTGCTTGGGTTATTTCGCTATTGGCTGTTTAGCTATCTGATTATTACAGTGCGAGTGTTCAATTTTCAGACATCCAATCAATTTCATTTACATTGAGGTGTAATATGGTGTGATGCGATGCAAAGTTTGAAATGTAAAGATACACGGATGTAAACACTTTTTTAGATAAAAAGCCTGTTTCATTTCATCATCTTTTCAAATGTACAAGTTTTGGAAACAAAAATCTGCCTGTGGCAGTACAGAGTATCCTAACTACCAACAAAAGAGAAAAGTACAAGAAAGAAGAAAAATAAAAAAAATCCGCATCCGTGTCAAGTACTCTGGGGGCCATCAGTCTGTCCTAGTCCTCTTCCTGGACGAGGGTCCAGGAGCATCATCAGCATCGTCGTCAGAGCCCGAGCTAGAACCGCCTCCGGTCTCCTCCTCCGATGACTCCGCCTCCGACTCTGCCTCCGCCTCTGACTCCTCGTCATCATCATCATCCGGGACTGGAGCTCGCGAGCTACTCCCGATATGAGTGCGCCCCGCCTTGGTGCGGGGGAATGCTCTGCCCTCCTCATCTCTCCCTCGGACGGGGACGGAAGGCCCGGCTGGAGCACCTCCTGCCATAGGAATCTGGAAAGGAGGCTGAAAAAATACATAAAAGGGAAATGCATCAGTATACTGTGGACAGTTCATCAATGCAGAATGCAGTGTATGACTACAGTGTGTGAATGCCGTGAGCAGTTTATCAGTGCAGAATGCAGTGTATGAGTACAGTGTCAAAATGCTGTAAACAGTTCATCAGTGCAGAATGCAGTGTATGAGTACAGTGTAAGAATGCCGTGGGCAGTTTATCGGTGCAGAATGTAGAGTACAATGTATGAATGCTGTGAGCAGGTTATCAGTGCAGAATACAGTGCAGAATGCAGTGTATGCAGTGTATCAGATGCTGTGAGATCAGTGCATCAGGTGTTGTGCCGTGCATCAGATTACGCGAAGCAGTGTATGAATGGTTTGAGGCTAGTGTCAGAAGAACATATCGGGATGCTGTAAAGGGCCAGGAGATCAAAGGTCCGCTGAAGAATCCCCATCATGGAGGCATTCATCTCCAATGACTGCCGGGTATACTCAGAAGAAGCCTGCAAAAGTATCAGATGCATCAATATTCTGTGTAATATCAAATAAGCTGAAATGAAATGACTGTACAAAATGCAGTAATACATACCGGAGGTAAGTCGGGGACACCGACAAACTCGTGATCAGCCGGCGGAGGGGCGAAGGGGATCTGATAGGTCGCCCGACCCTGCCCTCGGAAAGTCAATGCAGGGGGCAGAGCAGGCCAGCCAGCCCCCGTCCTCCCTGAACTCTGCCCCTGCCACGGACCCGAGCCCTCCTCGAAGCCCCTGCCCCAGCTCTCGCTCCCATCCCAACTGCTGGTGCCACAGGCTTGGCCCCCTCCGCTCGACAGTCGCCGCTCAGAGGTCGCATAAGGCGTTCTCTCTGTAGTCGCCCTCGCCCCTAAAGCCCTCTGCGTCCCAGCCGATCGTGTAATCGGCCATCTCCTCGGTGGTGAACCTCTCGGTATCCCTCATGTGGGTAAGAGGCGGACCCGGAACTATCTGCTTTGGCAAGCCCAGGGTCTGGCGTAGGAAATGCTCACCCAAGTACCAAGCCCGACAGACCGGGCCCTCCAGTAAGATCCGGAAACGCGAGGTCTCCTCAGCACCAGCAAACCGGTCCCGCATCGTCGCCGGCAATGGAGCCCACGGCTGCCAAGTGATCTGAAAGTGACATACGGTCTGTTATCTACTATTTTTGAAATATGCAGTGGAAAGGCGAAGCTTAAATAAACTGCAAGTAGAACATACCTCGGCCGGGGTAATGATGTCGAAGTATCGGCGAAAAAAGCCGAATGTCTCTCGTGGCCGCCGGGTGCATCTCCCGTCAAAGCGACGCGAAAAGGGGACGACCAGAGGAGTCTCTGTGACTGGTACGGGAGCAAGCCTAGGAAAGTAGGCATAAACCCACAACTGCAAGGTAAATACCAGTGCATTTATCAGATAAAGCAGAATATAGAGAAAAAGCAGAAAGAGCAGAGCCATGTGTTGTGCAGTGTATTGTGTATAGTGTGCAGTGTGAGCAGTGTACAGTCGGTGTAGAACAGAGTATGTGTATGCCGTGTGTACAGTATACAGCAAGTGTAAAGCAGAGTATGTGTGTGCCGTGTGTACAGTATACAACAAGTATAAAGTAGACTACAGTGTGTGCAGTGTACAGAGTACAGAAAAGATAGAAGAGCAGAAATGAAAAACGGAGAAGAAGTGTACCTCCCAAACACGCCAATAGCCTCCGAGCAACTGTCCGCTGCCGCGGGAAGCTGAGCTCATGTACCCGTAGAGAGTGGCCAGAGCGGCGCCACCCCAATCATAATGCAGGATGTCTCGGATGTCCACCAGTGCGCTGAGAAGGCAGAGAGGCACGGTGTTCGCCCAGTCGGCGAAAATAGTCGTCCCGAACAAGAACATGAGGAAGCCGCGAGCGTACCTCTCCACGGCCTCCGGGGTCATCGGAGCTGCATCAACGAGAGTGGGCTGGACCCTGAACTGCACCTCGAACCAGGAGTATCGAACTAAGCCTAGATGAGCAAGAGGTGGCGCCTCACCCAGCAGATGGACCTGAGCGGCAGTCCACTCATCCATGTCAATATCAAAGGGGATCGGATCACCCCCTACCCCGATGCCTGTGAGCATCGAGAAATCGTAAGGGGTCATCGTCATGTCCCCTGCCGCGGATAAATGGAATGAATCGGTGGTGTCCCACCACCTCTCCGCCAGAGTGGCGAGGAGAGGTCTGCATGTAGTGAGCCTGGAGAGTCCTCTACAGAAGGCGCCAAAGCCCGCCTGGTCCACTATGCGACGGACCGCATCAGGAAGCTCGTCGTACCACTCCCGAGCGCCGGTATTCCCATACCCGCGGACGGTATGGGAGTCCCCCTGTAAAAAGAAAATAACAATTGCAAAGAAATATTCAAAATGCAGTTTTAAGAAGCTTACAGTGAACTACAACGTGTGATGTGCCAGCGTGTTCGGGTGGTTCAGAACAGATGTAGCATGCGTGCAAGTTTAACAGATTTGAACAGATACCGGGTGCCGGTGTGCTTACAATGAATTACAGCGTGTGATGCGTCAGCGTGTTTGGATGGTTCAGAACAAATATAGCATGTGTGCAAGTTTAGCAGATTCAGACAAATACCGGGTGCCGGTGTGCTTACAGTGAATTACAGCGTGTGATGCATCAGCGTGTTTGTGTGGTTCAGAGCAGATATGGCATGCGTGCAAGTTTAGCAGATTCAAGCAAATGCCGGGTGCCGGTGGCTTACAGTGAACTACAGCGTGTGATGCGTCAACGTGTTCGGGTGGTTCAGGGCCGATGTAGCATGCGTGCAAGTTTAACAGATTTAAACAAATACCGGGTGCCAGTGTGCTTACAGTGAACTACAGCGTGTGATGCGTCAGCGTGTTTGGGTGGTTCAGAGCAGATGTAGCATGTGTGCATGGTTTGACAGATTCAAGAAAATACTGGGTACCAGTGTGTATGTAGTAAAATACAGTGTGTTTGGGTGATTCAGGGCTAGTGCAGTGTGTGTGCATGTGTCAGTTTCAAACAGATATCAGTTGCACGTATGTTTACAAACAACTACAGTATATAGGGTATCTGAGCTAAAGCAGTTAAAGGGCATAAATAAGCCACGACAGTTTTTGTGCCCTACATTGCAGAAACTAAAGCAGAGAAAAGAGAGTTACCTCGGAAGCGCCAAAGGACAGGTGCGAGGTAGGCTCACGCAGTAATAGCTCGGGTGGCACGTGCCTCTCGAAGCTCCAAAACTGGCGGAGTCCGTCAGGGGGCAGAACATGAATCGCCGGCCGGTAGGTCGCCGGGTCGAACGGGCGCTCGCCCAAAGGTAGGAGCTCGGCCCCGGGATCCATCTCGTGATCTAAGGGAGTCCCGCCGCGTGGAATGTCGTCCGCCATGTCGAAAATGATGAGAAAATAGCCGGAGGAAGGAAAACCGGGCTAGAATACGAAGAGTCAACCGAAAAGTCAACTCCCGAGAAGGTCAAAAATGGCCGGAAAGGCCGGGATGTGAAAATGGTAAGGAAATCAAGAGGGAAGCGAGGGGAACAAACCCCGAAAAGGTGGGAACAGAAAACGAAGCACCGAAACAAAGATTTGTTCAGTTGAAAATGTCTGAAACGCGAAGAAAATCGCGAATCCGACGATGAAACGGGCGTAGAACGCGAAGAAACGAGCAAAAGAGGAGAGGAAAACGCTCTAGAGAGAGAGAGAGTGTGAGTTTTCGGCGGAAGGGAAAGTAAGAAATAGGGTTTGGAAACCCTATTTTAAAACACCCGTGGTGAAATGTCGAATCTGCCCCGACTCAGGAACTTTTTGCCCGTCGGCAATATTTTGTGCCGGCCGGCAATATATTGTGCCGATGGAGTTATTTTGCGGCCGATGGACAGCCGGTGGCCTCCCCTCCCGGCCGGTGGTGTTCCCACAGCCTTGTTTAGGCCATTTGAGTAGTTTTTGGTCTTCATAGCTCAAGAAAGTGCAAGAAAGTGTATCTCCGACGCTCAACCGGCCTCCGTTTTGACCTCGGACCGCGTCTTCTATGCGTAGCACTCCAACTCATGCAATGATTGTATCCTTTGATATCCTTTTTGCCTCTTGTGAGATCCAAAAGTTGCCCCGTGTGCGTTGCACGCGTTCATCGCACTATCTCGGTGCATTACATCGCGCTATTACGCGCCTCACAGTTGCATTGTTACGCACATACTACATGCGTTGTAACACGCACCCCTTGCATTGTCATGCACATCCCTCATGCATTGTCATTGCATTTCTATTACGAGCATTGTCATGCATTTCAATGCATACGTCGCTTCGCGCATCGTTCGCGTTGTCGTGCATTCCCTTACCATGCATTGTCATGCATTCCGAAACAAATGCGTTGTTACGCATTTAAGTCCATTTACATTCCGTGTGGCATGCGTGTCACACTTAGCATCGTTTTACATTCCGTCTGGCATACGTGTCACACTGGCCATCATTTTGCATCTTATGAGGCGCGCG
This sequence comes from Camellia sinensis, assembly GCF_004153795.1. NCBI lineage: Eukaryota > Viridiplantae > Streptophyta > Magnoliopsida > Ericales > Theaceae > Camellia > Camellia sinensis. The sequence continues at coordinate 994,803 of NW_021026955.1, read as the reverse complement.
TGTCTCATTTGTTTCATTTTGCATCTTATGAGGCACGCGTGTCTCATTTGTTTCATTTTGCATCGTATGAGGCACGCATGTCTCATTTGCTTCATTTTGCATCTTGTGAGGCATGCGTGTCTCATTTGTATCATTTGGCATCCTATGGGGCATGCGTGTTTCACTTTGTGTCATTTTCATCGGCATGCGTGCCCCATTTGCATCGGCATGCGTGCCTCATTTGCATTGGCATGCGTGCCTCATTTGCATTGTCTTACATTCCTTGCGACCTGCATTGTCTTGCATCCACTTTGCACTGTTATGCATGTTAATTACATTACCTGCGTAGACTGCATATTTGTAATCCATTCCATTACTTGCGTAGACCGCATGTTAATTACATTACCTGCGTAGACCACATGTTTGTAATCAATTTCATTACTTGCGTAGACCGCATGTTAATTACATTATCTACGTAGACCGCATGTTTGTAATCATTTCATTACTTGCGTAGACCGCATGTTAATTACATTACCTGCGTAGACCGTATGTTTGTAATCCATTCCATTACTTGCGTACATTGCATGTTTTGATTGCGTAGACCGCATTATTGTTCAATTCCATTAGTTGCGTAGACCGCATGTTTTGATTGTGTAGACCGCATTATTGTTCAATTCCATTACTTGCGTAGACCGCATGTTTTGTTTGCGTAGACCGCATTATTATTAATTTCATTACCTGCGTAGACCGCATGTTTTGATTGCGTAGACAGCATATCTATTAATTTCATTACCTGCGTAGACCGCATGTATTGCTTGCGTAGACCGCATATTAATTTCATTACCTGCGTAGACCGCATGTATTGCTTGCTTGGACCGCATTATTGTTCGATATCATTATCTGCGTAGACCGCATATTTTGATTGCGTAGACCGCATATTTATTAATTTCATTACCTGCGTAGACCGCATGTATTGCTTGCGTAGACCGCATAATTAGTCAATTTCATTACTTGCGTAGACCGCATATTCTACTTGCGTAGACCGCATGATTGTCCAACTTCATTGCTTGCGTAGACCGCATGCTTATGATCAAATTCATTGCCTGCGTAGACCGCATGCTCCATTTACACATCTGTACCTCCACAGCATTGTTATGCTCCCTACTTGCTTTTGCGTTGTCACGCATTTCGAGTACACTACTATGCATGTTGTTAACAATATTGTATCTGTTAAGTTTGTTTTCTTTGTAGGCAAGATATTGTATGTACGGTTCATTTGAGGCTGGTGCAACCAGACGAGCCGCACAGGTATTGTATCCTCCGAGTGAGACGTATCGAGAATTGCATAATTCTCTTACATCCTTTCTGCATTGTAGTGTAGTTTGATGTATGCTAGCTTAAAACTGTCACATGTTATGCTTCATTACAGCTTTCCTTGCATGATCTTAAGTTATGTCCAGCCCTGTGCATTGTCTTGCATTTTGCCCCTGCCTTCGGGCGCATACCTTGTTTGTCTTGCATGTTTGTCTAAGTCTTCGGCCTTGTCAAAAATGGGTCGTCTCTGGGCTTTGACATTCACTCCCGTCATTGTTATGACTTTCGAGTTCTGTCAAAGAGGGGCAACTGTAGACACCCCATTTTTGACCGTCCTCAAGACTTGGACGTCACCGTTTGAACACTCGGTGATCATTCATGTTTGTGTTCGTTTGGAGTTCCCGGAGGTCTCGGCTACGCGCCTTGCCTCAGGATCTCCAAACTCGACCGTTTAGTGTCTGGTTTTGCACCAAACACTTGTGTTTTGCCTTGGAGGGGCAGGGAATGCCTTGTGAGGCATCCCCACACACCACCGGCAGTGGCTAGAGGCCACCGGCTGGTTTTTGCTGCCATCGGCACTTTTTGTTGCCGGTCGGCACTATTTGTTGCCGGTCGGCACTCCTTTTTTCCAAAATGGCATCTTTGGCCGGCCGACTACTGTGCATCTGCTTTTGCAGATATTTTTTCACAGCTGTCTTGCATTTGGCTCCCCTCCATACACGTGTATGGAGGGATCTCTCTCTTTAGAAGCTTGTCTTGTAAGCTTTACAAGACAATAAGCTCTATAAGAGAGAGTCTTCTCTCTTGTTGCAAGGGTTAGACACTTGAGATATTTTAGAGAGTTTAGACAGCCATTTTTAGGGTTTTGAGTTCTAGGGTTAGAAGCTATACACTTTCTATCTCTATATCTCCCTCTTGTGTGTGTTTAAGTGTGTTTGTGTCTTACTATTGCACACAAACACATAGTGTTTCACCTTGACTTAGCTACTAAGGTTCTAAGAGGTTGGTTTTGAAGTTTTGGAGCTGGATTCAAGCCAAGGAGGGCCATTGGAGCATCATTTGTGAAGGGGTCTTCAAGGGTAAGAATCTTACCCCTTTTTACCCCATTTTTGCATCTTGTTTTTACCTGTCTTAAAATCATTTTTGAGCTTGGTGTATAACATAAAAAAGTTCAGTTTTTTAGGCCTCTTGATTGTTTATTAAGAGTGTTTTGTGGTTTGAGGGTGTTTGGCCCCTCTTAGGCCTTGAAAGGCCCTCATTTTGTGCTATTTTGTGTAAGTTTCGAGACTTTGGTGTTTGGGCCTCTTCACCACTGAAATCTTGAGGGATTTCATTGGTGAAGATGGTGCCTTGAAGTCTCCAAAAGGGGAGGGGGTCCCCTTGTTGTCCTTGAAAGGACCATTTTTGGCCTCTTGAGGGAGCATCATGTTAGACTATGTATTGATCATATCTTGGTTGTTTTCCATGCTTATTATGCCATGATATAACCTTGTTGTGTGTTGGTTTTGGTACACCATGCATGCTTAGCATACCTACCATGTAATGCCATGTTATTGCCTTAATGTGCCTTAGGTTGTTAGCCTTTGTTCTAGCATGTTTTAGGCTTAGCCTTGTGAAGGTTTCGTGCATATTTTGCCATGTTTTAGGTCTATCCATGGTTGTTTGGGTCGGATTTGGCATGCTTAGTATAGCCCCTTTGTATTCGAGCTTGTATGCTTCAAGTGTGTGAATGTATAGCATGACATTTTTGCATTGATTTGGTGATTTGGAACCATCCACCATGCCATTTCAGTGCCCTTTGCATGCCTATATGTTTGCCTCAGATGCTTCTTTAATGCTTTGAAAGCTTATGTAGCATTTTCCATGTTTTGGCCATTGTACATGCCTTTGAATTTGAGCCACTTAGATGCCATCTAAGAGTCCATTTTTGCATGGTCTAGGTCTGTCTTGAACCTATTTTAAGTCCTCTTAGCCTTGTGAGGCTTGGTTGGCTTAGCTATGGTTTAAGCCCCTTTGACTTGCTTCAAGTACTTGGGCCATTATTGCATGCTCGGTCTATTTTGTTTGCTTGGTTTGACACCATCCTAACATGATTTTCAATGCTTACCTTGCATGCTATATATCCATGATTGCCTCATTCAAATGTGCTTAGAAATAGCCCTTTGATGCTTAAGCATTTGGGCCTTAACATGTGCATGCGTGTATGTGTATTTGGTCCCTTGTTTTGGTCACTTTGGCCACTGTTTTGGGCCTATTTAGAGTTGCCCAAATCATGTATAAGTCCATCTTTCCATCCATTTGCATTGCCTCATGTTCGCTTGTGGGCTTGCATAAGTGTTTTGCCATGCCATGTTGCATCCTTAGCTTGCATGCCTAGGTTGCATTACATCTTGCATGCATACCTTGTTCCTTGACTTGGTGATAGGAATTGGGCCTTGGTTTGTTTGTTTGGTTTGCATTTCATTTGACATGAAAATTGCACACTTGATTCTTTGGGCCATCATGCATGGAAATGCGTGATTGGTGGTTCGAGAATCGAGACACGTATCCCTTTGAGTCAAAAACATGATAGGGGACATGATTGGTGCATATATGCCTTGAATTGTGCTGCCATGCTTTGCCTTGCCCTCTGTTGCTGTCAATTGCAGATTCTGCAGGAACACTCTGCCGACCGGCAATCCTCTCTCTGCCGACAGCTTCATTTTGTGCCGGTGACTACACCACACTGCCGGTGGTGATCCTACTTGGCCGGTGATGTCTCCCAGTACCCAGAGAAGTAGTACTGAGGTTTTGACAGCCTCCAGAGGAGTAAAGGAAGGAAAACAGAGGCAGCCTATGCATGGCGGTGCATTTCCAAGTAGGACCGAGCGTGCATTGCATCGAGCTCTTCTCCCGGGGCGGTTTATCTGTTTTCCTAGCTTAAATTAGTTTGTTAACTGATTAGGCAATTTGTAATATTTAATTAGCTAGCGTAGTTAATTAATTTGTATTATTTATTTGGTCCCTCCGAGCGAGGGCAAATCTGTAATAAGTGTGTGTGAGTGGTGTGTATGTCTTCCAATCCCCACTTCTTTCTTCCCTTTTACTTACCTGCTTTGATGGTTTGTATTAGGGCACGTTTGATTTAGCATACCTTATGCTATGCATGCGTGCATTCATGCATTTGTATTGCATGCATTAGGCTCGGTACATCACGCTAACTGTATTTGTACTTCAATTCCAAATTGAATACATGCATCAATTGATCGCATTTCACATGCCATGTTTAGGGTTAGCCGAGCCTATCTAATTGCATTTTTGCATGCGATGCATTAGCCATTCTTAACATGAACTAGGACATGCATGTTTGCTAACTAGTTTATTGTTTTGGCACGGAGTACTATGTAAGTATTTTTATGCTTCAGCATACCGCATGCGTGTGAGTGTTGCCATGACAGTATGCTTGCCATGCGACTAAATGCTTATGTGATAAACTGATTGAATGCATGTGGGTGAAGGTTGGATTGTTTGAGTTGGAAAAACTCGTTGAAATCCGTATTTTAGCCTACTTGCGAGTAGCAAATCCTAAAGCACTTTTCAAAACAAACGGATATGCAATGCTTGTTTCCAAATTAGGCAATCTAGTCTATACTTGTTTGCTGTGCGCATAACATAGTAATTCTAGGCTAATAACCGGAACAAGAACACATAACATTTTCAAAAACGGATATCACGGTTAGTAGAGGCCGATCTTCGGATCGGGCGAGAGGGGGTGCTCATAGCTGACCTTCCCCAATCGTACCCTAGCTCCCGTGCTGAGACAACTCCGGTGATGACGGACATGTGGCCTTCGGCACCGAGTCTGGGTTTCCTAAATTCCCCCATTTTAAAATATTTAGGTGGCGACTCTGTATCTGGCAAAGCAGTCCATGTTTGGCACTTCTTTTCAAAAAAAAATCTGTTTCTCAAAACGATTTGCCGGATTTGGACTCTTTGGTTCAGATTAAGAACCGTGACACAAATCGAGTCTGATCTGTAGGATGAGGCCCACGGGCGCATCTACAGTTGCTGTCTTGCATTGATTCTTCAAGGGTGAGTCTCTAATCCTCTTAAAGCCTTGTTGTAGTTGCTTACTAGGCCACCCTTGCATGCTTATTTTGGCTTGACTTTCTACTACAAAAAAGCTTCATTTTTAAGTGTTTGAAATGTTTGTTTAAGGCTTCTTTGGTGTTGGGGGTGGTCGACCCCCTCATGTGCCTTGTTTGGCCTTGTTTTGGGCCATCACTTTAGGCCTTTGTAATCACCTTTGTTTGGCCTTCCTACCACTGAAATTCAGAGGAATTTCAGTGGTGGAAACTTGGTTTTGAGGCCCCAAATAGGAGGGGGTTGTCCCCCCCCTCCGCTTCTCTTGTGTGCTTGTGTTGTTGGCCCTCCAAAAGAGCATTTGTTTCTACTTCTTGGAGGCTTTGTTTAGGCTTATTTTTGTGACTTTCCAGACCTACCATGACTCTCTTTTGGGCTATCTTGGTCACCTCCTGCATGCTTCTTGTACTTGTAGTGTAATCCTACTTGTAGCCTTGCAAAGTAGCATGTCTTTCTAGCATGTATTGGCTCCATTTCAGCATGTTTTTGGCCATTATTTGACATGTCATAACTCTGATTTGGGTTGGTTTGGTTGCCTCTTGCATGCTCCTTGCACTTGTAGTGCAATTCCACTAACTAGCATAACATGCATCATGCTTTGGATCACCATTTTAGCATGCTTTTGGCTCTACTCCAGGAAGATTTTACTCATGTTTTGCCATTCTTAAGCTCTATTTTAAGTTGTTGTGGTCATGCATGCCTTGCTTTGTATAGCCATAGTGCATTCTAGCTCACTAGCTTTGAGTTTCCAAGCCACTAGCACGTATTGCTTGGGCTATTTGCATGATTTGGCATCATTTGATATGTGATTTCAGTACATGTAGTGTGGTCATGCCCTCACATCTTTCACTCATTCAATGCTTTGGAGGGTTGAATCTTTATGCTTTAAACATGAGCCTTTATGCATGCCATCTTGCCTAAGCATTTGGGCTACCATATCAGTGTATTTTTGGTCTTATTTTGCCATGAAACAACTCTGATTTTTGTTGGTAAAGTCATCTCATGCGTGGTTTTGGTAGGTGTAGTGTAATCCTTCTTATTGGCCTTGCATACTCCATGCTTCATGCCTTTCATGCTAGCATGAGTTAGCTCTAGTCCATGCATGTTTTTGCATTATTTTGTCATGCTCTAGGACTATTTTGGGTTGTCTTGGCCACATGGTTCATGTATTGCATAGCTGTAGTACGATTCCTAACATGCTTCATTTGTGACATGTGTATGATTTGGCATCATTTACCATGTTTTACTCATGTTTTGCCATTCTTAAGCTCTATTTTAAGTTGTTGTGGTCATGCATGCCTTGCTTTGTATAGCCATAGTGCATTCTAGCTCACTAGCTTTGAGTTTCCAAGCCACTAGCACGCATTGCTTGGGCTATTTGCATGATTTGGCATCATTTGATATGTGATTTCAGTACATGTAGTGTGGTCATGCCCTCACATCTTTCACTCATTCAATGCTTTGGAGGGTTGAATCTTTATGCTTTAAACATGAGCCTTTATGCATGCCATCTTGCCTAAGCATTTGGGCTACCATATCAGTGTATTTTTGGTCTTATTTTGCCATGATACAACTCTGATTTTTGTTGGTAAAGTCATCTCATGCGTGGTTTTGGTAGGTGTAGTGTAATCCTCCTTATTGGCCTTGCATACTCCATGCTTCATGCCTTTCATGCTAGCATGAGTTAGCTCTAGTCCATGCATGTTTTAGCATTATTTTGTCATGCTCTAGGACTATTTTGGGTTGTCTTGGCCACATGGTTCATGTATTGCATAGCTGTAGTGCGATTGGCTTTGCTTGCCTTGAGTTTTGAGCCTCCTAACATGCTTCATTTGTGACATGTGCATGATTTGGCATCATTTACCATGTTATTTCAGAGCATATAGCATTTCCATATTCTCACTTCTTTCACTCTTTGAGTGCTTTTAAAGGTTGTGCATTATTGCCTTGGTTGTGGACCAATGCGTATGCATGCATGTCTAGACTTTTGAGCTCCTATCCCAACATGTTTTGGCCTTTGTTTTGACCTAATTAAGCTCTATCCATGGTTAGTTCAATCATTTGTGCCATGTGTTGCATGCCTCTTGTGTAGTCCCTCTTGGTGGCCTTATGCCTTAGGCCCTTTTGTATGCTATACTTGTGTTGTTTGAATGATTTGGCATCATTTCATACATGATTCCAGAGCATATAGTGTTGTCACACTTCCATTTTTATCACTTCTTGATCATGCTTGAGAGCTGTGCTCTTATGCTTAGCTGATAGGCCAATGCATGAGCATGCATTATCTTGCATTTCATGCCATCCTTTCATAGCATTTTGGCCACTGTTTTGGGCATGATTGAGGTCTGTCCATATTCGGTTTAAGTCCATTGAGCATCTTGTTTGAATGTTGTTGTTTGCATTGTGTTTGCATGCTTGTTGCATTGCATTATGTTCGCATGCATTGCATTGAGTTTGTATGCCATTAGCTTTGATAAGTTGATCATGTTGCATTGCATGTGTTTGGATTGGACGTTAATCCAAATGCAAGAAACGAGGGATGTTTCATACTTGAAGTGATGAAACATGCCTCATTTCTCGGTTGCGACCCTCTTGATCATACATGATAGAGGTTAAGGCCTTTATATGTTATTTGTGCATTCATTTACATTGAATTGTGCAAACTTGGCTTCTCGGCCATCATGCATTGCGATGCTCGGTTGGTGGCCCGAGAGTCGAGAACTACACTTCCTTGAGCTTGAGAAATGATAAGGAGGGTGGTTGCGCACACATACCTTGCAAATACACTGTTGTGCTCCTTTTTGTTCTCTGTTGCAGCCAAATGGAGCTTGGGCAGAATTTCTGGTCGGTAGACCAGAAAAAGTAGCTGGCCGACCACTTTTTCTGGTTTGCAGCATACTTTGGTGGTCTACGGGTGGTCTACACCACCATCAACTGGTCGGCAACCCTCCTGGGGGTCCCCATTTTGGAGTAGAAGCTATCTAGAGCTTTGTGCAATGTTCTGAGATCAAATGCAAACAGAGGCAAGTTGGGGCATAGCGATGGATTTTCGAGCGAGGAACCAAATGCATGCATTGTTCAACTTTCCAAAGCAGAGCTGAGTAGTGTAGTTTAATGCTTATTTGTCTAGCTTAAATGTGTAACTTAATTAATTTGTTGATTAGTTAAGGTGCTGTAATAACTAGTTGTAGCAAGTCATTCATTTTGTTGTGTAATAACTAGTCTAATTAGCTTTGTTAGATTAGTTAGCTAGCTTAGCTTAGATGTAGCTTAGCTTATTATTCGGACCCTCTGTCGAGAGGGCACATTGTTGTAATAAGTGTGCGTGTGTGTGATGCATGTCTTCCAACCCCACGTCTTTCTCCCTTTTACTTATTTGCTTTTAGTGGTTAGTTTTAGGGCATATTTCAATTAGCATCCTTATGCTTGCATGCATGCATCCATTCATCTATCTTCCATGCACCGGGCTCGGCGCATCATACAAACTGCATTGTATTTCAATTCCAATTTGAATACATGTATCAATTGTTACATTTCATATGCCATCTTAGGCAGCCGAGCCTATCTCATTGCATTTTGCATGTGTTTCATTAGGCATTGATAACATAGCTAGGATCATGCATTGATTACTAACTAGCTTTTGTTTTGGTTCGGAGTACTAGGTAAGCTTTTATGCTTTAGCATACTGCATGAGATGTGTATGTTGCCATGTTAGCATGCTTGCCATGAGGCTATTTGCTTAACTGATATAACTGCATGAATGCCTTTGGATGAAGGTTGGATTGCTTGAATTGTAACAATTCATCAAAATGCGAGTTTTAAGCCCACTTGAAGTGGCAAATCACCATGTTTTCTAAGCCCACTTGAGGGTGGAAAAATCTGCGTCTTAGCCTACTTGCTAGTAGCACCTTCAAACCATTTTCAAACAAACAAACATGAGATGTTTTGTTCCAATTTAGGCGATCTAGTCTATACTTGTATGCTGTGCGCATCATGTAGTAAGATTAGCTAATTAACCGGAATAAGAACGTATGTGTTTTCAAAAACAATATATCATGTTAGTAAAGGCCAATCCTTTGATCGGGCGAGCGGGGGTGCTCATTTCATGACCTTCCCCCCTTGTACCCAAGTTCTCGAGCCGAGGCAACTTTGGTGATGATGGACACGTGGCCTTAGGCACGAGTCAGGGTTTCCTAAATTTTCCCAAAACAAAATATTTAGGTGGCGACTCTAAAATCTGGCAAAGTAGTCCATGTTTGGCACTTTTTGATTAAAATAGATTTTCCAAAATGATTTGTCAGATTTGGACTCTTTAGTGATTTATTAGTCTTACATTGCACTTTGTGAGATTAGATTCAGAATCGTGACATGAGTCCAAACTGTAGCAGCTAGAACTACAATTTGCACCCTCGCGCGCGGAGTGGAGTTCGAGCGGTTTACACCCATGAGCATACTTTTTTAGCTGAGACTTAAGTTGTTGTGATGCTTCAGACTTTAATTCATCACTTGAGTTAATATCTTATCACCCCCTCTCAAACGAATGGGGCTTGGAAGCACCAGAAGTTTGTCCTTAAGATTATGAAATCTAGAAGAAGGTAAAGGTTTTGTAAAAATATCCGCTAGTTGATCAGCAGTAGGAATGTAGAAAGAGCAATTTGCTTGGAGACAACCCTTTCTCGAATAAAATGACAATCCCACTTCAATGTGTTTAGATCTGGAATCGAAAACTAGATTGGAGGCTAAGGCCATAGCAGATATGTTGTCACACCATAAGATGGGAGGAGAAAGAGATGGAACACAGAGGTCTTTGAGCAATTGTTGTAACCACACTAACTTAACAGTAGACCTTCGATCAAGACAATCTCCTACTCAATTGGCATCAGTAAAAGCATGAAGAGTAAAAGAACAAGGACTGAAACTAAGGCCATGAGAGAGTGTGCCTTTCACATATCTGAGTAACCTTTTGACCATAGAAAAATTAGCAATGGTAAGAGCTTGCATATGTTGGCAAGCTTGATTTATAGCGAAGGCAATATCTAGTCGAGTGATAGTTAGATACTAGAGAGCACCAACTAAACTGCGATAGAAAGCAGGTTGAGAGTAGGGCAAATCATCTGAAGGAGAAACTGAGGGCTTAAGAGCAAGAGGAGTAGAACATGGCTCACACTCCACCATGCCAGCCTTGTGAAGTAACTCACTAGCATACTTTTGCTAAGAGAGAAAATAGCCATGAGAGCGAGAATGAACAGAGATGCCAAGAAAATAAGAAATATCCCCTAATTACTTCATGGAAAAGGCCACATGCATCTGATTGATTAAAGATTGAATAACAAATAAATCACTACCAGTGAGTAAAATATCATCTACATAGATGAGTAAAATGGTGACATAAGCAGTACTTTGGCTGATGAATAAAGAAGAATCAGAGTGACTATGCTTAAAGCCTTGGTCAATCAAGAATGTAGAAAAGGTTGAGTACCAAGCTCTAGGAGCTTGTTAAGGCTTTTTGGAGTTTGCACACATGATTAGGGGAAACAGAGTCAATGAGTCCTTGAGGTTGGAGCATGTAGACTTCTTTATTCAATTTCCCATGTAAGAAGGCATTGGAGGTATCCAATTTCTTAAGTGGCCAGTTGTGCTGCAGAACTAGACATAACAAGATTTTGATAGTTGGTTGCTTAACAACTAGACTAAATGTGTCTTGGTAATCCACACCCTCTTGCTGAAGATATCCCTTAGCGACCAATCTAGCCATGTATCTTACAATGGTGTCATCATAATTTTTCTTAATTCGAAAAACCCACTTATAGCCAATAGCAGATTTATTAGGTGGCAGGGAAACCAAGGACCATGTCCCTTGCTTTTGAAGAGCTTGAAATTCTTCAGTCATGGCTGCAGTCCATAAAGGGGAAAACAAAGCCTGATCTGTAGATGTAGGCTCAGCAGTAGAGAGATCAATAGAAGAAGAATGAGTGAGATGACAAGCTTTGGATCTGGTAATCATGAGATGAGTATTAAAAGAAGAAGAAGATGAGGGAGGTAGAGGCAAATGAATAGAAATAGATTGTATAGGAACAAAAGAGGGAACTGAAGGGTGCTTAGAGGGTGAAGAAGTAGATAAATGAGAAACATAAGGAGATACAGATGAAGATTAAGAGACAGAGGCAGAGGGAAACAGAAAGAGGCCAGGTGGAAGAACAAGTGAAAGAGGAGGCAAAGATGGGACAGAAATAGATGGCACAGATATTGATGAAATAGGTAAAGATGGGATAGACACAGATGAAACAGGTATAGAAAGGATAGTGATATGATCATAAGAAGAGACAGAAGAAACATGATTAGACTATAAGAAAGATTGAATAGCAGGCAATGGAGAGGGTTGAGAAGAGTGAGAAGCATAAGGAAAACAAGTCTCATTAAAGAGAACATAGAAATATCTTGCCTGAAACAGGATCCAAACACCTGTACCCCTTGACAGCTGGATGATAGCCTATAAATACTCAAGGAACGAACCTAGGGGCCGATTTGTGAGTTGCATAAGGCTTGAGCCAGGGAAAACACTGACAGCCAAAGACTTTAAGAAAGTTATAATTTGGAAGAGCATTAAAGAGCAATTCAAAAGGGGATTTATGATTAAGAGATGGACTAGGCAGTCTATTTATGAGAAATACTATAGTGGCCATTGCTTCAAACAAAAATTTAGGAGGAATAGATGACTGATATAATAAAGCAATGGTGGTTTCAGTTATGTGTTGATGCTTTCTCTGCTACTCCATTTTGCTTAGGAGTATATGGACAAGTAAGATGATGCACTATACCATGAGTAGCTAGATAATCAACCATTTCACTGTTAACAAACTTAGTTCCATTGTTTGTTCTTAAGCCTTGTAAAGCAGTGGAAAATTGAGTATTAGCAAAGGATTTAAACTTCAAGAACGTAGAAAAAGCTTCACTTTTAACATGCAGAGGATATATCCATATAAATCTGGTAAAATCATTAACAAACAACAAGTAATATTTGTAACCAGAACTAAAAGCATTAAAGGGCCCCCACACATCACTGTGAATAAGAGAAAAAGGTTGTTTCATAGTAGTACTTGACAGTTTGAAAGGTAATCTATGAACCTTAGCAACATTGCATGAAGTACAAACAAAATCTTTATACTCTTTATTTCTAAAAACAATAGGTAAATGCTTAGCAACACGATGAAATTTTAAAGAAGATGGATAACCAAGTCTTTGATGCCAAATAGGTAGAGAGACTTGTGCATGGGTAGCATGAGCTTGAGGTAAGTAGGAAGGACAAAAAGCAACAAATTGATACAGACCATTCACATTAGGACCTTTATGTAGCATTTGGCTCGTATGGTTGTCTTGAATAACAAAGTGATTAGCATCAAAAGCAACTGAGCAGTTATTATCTCTTGCTAATTGATGAATAGATAGAAGATTAGAAGAAATGTTTGGGACATGAAGAAGATGATTAAGCTGAAAAGAATATTGAGGAGTAGGCAGTAATCCTTTACCAATATGCTGAATAGGAACACTGTGACCATTTCCTACAGTACTTGATCTGATCCTTGATATAGATGAAGATTGTTGAGATCATTAGTGATATGGTTTGTTACTGCAGAATCAATGTACCAGGGAGTAGAGGAATCAGATAAAGAAGATGGCTTAACAGTTGTAGCTGAGTAAGCCTTTAGTTGAGGCAGAGAAGCATAAGAAGAAGACTGTGAGGAAGAATATGAGTGTGAAGGTTAAAAGTTAGGATCCATCCTCCACCAGCAATCAAATGCACTATGATTATATCCACTACAAATTTGATAGCCATTGTTAGACTGATAGTGATGTCCACCATTATAACCTCCATATTTAACTCTAGTAGATCGATTAAACCTTCCTCTTCTATTACGTCCACCTCTAGATCCTCGAAACTGGTTTCAACCTTTGTAACTCTGATTTTGAGAATATGTTCTTTAGTACTGATGATAAAATGATGAATGCTCAGGTCCTTTTGTTGCAGAATAAGCAACTGGAGATTCATGATAAACCATAAGCTTAGCCTTATTCTCAACATGAATTTCTTCAGAACACAAGAGTGAACACATATCATCCATTGTAATGGACTCCACTCGTGCACGTATTGCTATTTTGAGGGCATCATATTCTTCTGGTAGACCATTCAGAGTTAAAATCACAATGTAGACACTTCATTTTTGACCGCCCTTAAGACTTAGGCTCATGATAAACCATAAGCTTAGCCTTATTCTCAACATGAATTTCTTCAGAACACAAGAGTGAACACATATCATCCATTGTAATGGACTCCACTCGTGCACGTATTGCTATTTTGAGGGCATCATATTCTTCTGGTAGACCATTCAGAGTAAAAAGCACAATGTAGACACTCCATTTTTGACCGTCCTTAAGACTTAGGCGCCATTGATTTGATTACTCAATGATGAATTTACACGCTTGTCCAATTGCTCGATTTCCTTAGCAGGAAACCTCAGTTTTGATCCTCTGACACCTTGTGCCTTGTTTTTGGACCAAAACAACAAATTTTCAAGCCTAACCATCCAGGGACCTGCAAACCCACTAGTGGCCTGCCGGCCACAAATGGTGTATGATCGCCACCTTTTAGTGGCCTGCTAGCCACTTGTGTCAAAACTAGATCTTTTTGCCAACTGTGCCAGCTGTCTCCACAGATGCATGCATTGCACCAGTCGTGTCTGTATGGATATTTCCGAGATAGTCTCATATGTTTCTATATATAGATGACTCCTCAAAATTTAGAGTTAGAAAATTTGTGGAGCAAAGTTTTGGAAAATATTTCTCTCTCTATATTTCCCTTTCTCTCTTGCAACTTATATACCTTCTACCCAGACTCTCTAAACCAAACTTTGAGGGTCCTTTGCTGAGGTTATTGAGTTTGCATTTTAGCTCTTGAGGGTGTGGAATTGGTGGTTTATAATTCAAAAAGGTTACTCCTCTTCAAGAGGTATAATTCCTATCTTCTTTCCTCTATTTGTTCACTGTCATTTCTTACTATTTTGGGGCCATTTTTCACCTGTGTTTATGGGCTGAAACTTGTGGTTTAAGGCCATTAAGGGTAGAGGGGTTGACCACCCTTCTTTGAACCTTGCTTTCTAGGCCTTTATCCTTGAGTTTCCCATCTTTTCATAAACTCTTTTTGAGCTTTTTTTCACTGAAATTCAGAGGTTTTCATAGGTTAAAAATGTTGTTTTAAACTCCAAAAAATGGAGGGGTTAGACTTCACTCCTTGTGCTTGTTTACTAGCTTGAATTCCTCAATATTGTAGCTAACTTTTTCAAGCTTTTCCATGTGAATTTCAGTTTTGTTTTTGACTGTTTTAGGACTGTTTTATGTTATTTATTTCATTTGTGCTTTTTATAGCATGCTTGTAGTGCAATGGTCCTCATAGGTTGGGTGTTTTAGTCCTTGGACACCAACCCATTTGAGTTGATAGCATTTATTTCATGCTTTCCTTACTTGTGTTCACCTCTAATCACCCCTGCACCCTTCCTTTTTTCTTATCCTTTTCTTTTTGTTTTGAGAGTTGCTTCAAAGTGAGTGTTGTTTACGCTTAAGATAGAGATAATTGGGCTTAATGGTTTAATATCTTCGGAGGTTCATTACCAATGGCATGATCTCACTCTCATGCCTAAACCAACCCTTTGTTTGACACTTCCCTCCTTTAGTGGACTTAATGCTCATTTTGGACTCAATCGATTAATGAATGGAAAGGTAATGAAATGGACTAATAAAATTGGGGTTAAAATGAAGCAAGAGAATAAAATCAACTTGGATTCAATCGGATGTTAATTGAACCCGTTGAGTCTTGAAGCATTTCATACTAACTAGTGATGAAAATGATTCAAGATTCTAAGTCAACCACTTCTCTTATACTAACTAGTGATGAAAATGATTCAAGATTCTAAGTCAACCACTTCTCTTATCAATTCCATGATAGGGAGAGGATCTTGTTTGTCTTTATTTTCATTTATTGAGATTGTATCCCTTGATTCTTAGGCCATCATGCAATGAATTTGCATCGATTGATGGTTTGCGAATCAAGCCTACCCCTCATTTGACCTGTTTGATGATGAGGAGAGGCAGGGTATATAAACATCCCCTGAGAATGCTCTGGTTGTGCTTTGTTCCATGTTTGTTGTAGCAGGGTAGTACCAAACATTAGTGGCTGGCAGGCCACCTTTACCGTACGACAGGCCACCTTTAGTATACGCCATCCACCACTTCTGGCCTGTCGGCCACCTTTTTCAGGCAGGCAATACCACTTTCTTCACAGAGCAGAGTAGAGGCTAAGGTGCAAAACAGTACAGAGGCATTCTCGAGGGAGGAAATCATGTGCATGCATAAACCATTCCCTCATTTCTTGGGGCCCGTTAATTTGTGGACTTGTAATTAATTAGTTAGGATAACTAGTTAACTTGGTGTTGTAATTAATCAATTAGATTACTTAATTAATTTTGCGTTGTAATAATTTAATTATCTAGAATAGTTAGTTAAATTCGAGGTAGTTAGCTAGCTTTAGCTAATTCATTCATTCAGACCCTCTTGTGCGAGGGCAAGATTGTAATAATGTGTATGTCTTCCAACCTCACGTCTTTCTCCCTTTTATTTAATTGCTTATGATGGATAGAATAGTGCATCATGTTTTGTTTTGCATTTTTTCATGCTTTGCATCCATGTGTCTTGCATGCATAAAGGCTCGGTTCATCATTCTAACATGCATTGTCATTTATTACTTCTTACTTGAATATGTGCTTAAACTGCATCCTATCAAGTTGATTCATATGTCATAATTAGTAGCTGAGCCGATTTAAATTGCATATCGTATGTGTTGCATTAGTCATTTACATAATTAGAGCATGTATTTTTCTAACTCTTCTCTTTTGGTTTGCCTTGGAGTATTAGGTGAGCGTTTTATTGCTTTAGCATATTGCATATGTGTGATTGTTGCCATATCGAGCATAATACCATGAGGCTAAGTGCTTAGTTGATATACCTATTTTGAATGCCTATGGATGAAGGCTAATTGCTTAACTTGGGATAATTTGAGTAATGTACACACGAGCCCACTTTTTTAAGTGGCACGTGTTCAAAACAATTTTCAAAATAAACATGAAATGAAAGTGTTCTAATTTTTACAAATTAGTCTATACTTGTGTCCGTCACATAGTAATGTTAGCCTAATAATCGGAATAAGAGTATCTAATGTAAATAAGAATTACAACATGATTAGTAGAGGCCGATCTTTGATCAGGCAAGTGGGGTGCTCAATTCATGACCTTTCCCTCTCGTACCTAAGTTTTCGAGCTGAGACATTTTGGTGATGATAGACACGTAGCCTTTGGCACGAGTCATGGATTTCTAAATTTTTCAAAAATATTTAGGTGACGACTCTGTAATCTAGCAAAGCAGTCCATTTTTGGTATTTTTGATTCAAAATCAATTTTTCAAAAGATTTGCCAGATTTGGACAAATTGTGTTTATCTATTTCACATTGCAACTGTGAAATCAGATTCAGAACTACAAAAGTCCGAACTGTAGGGCTATCGTATCCGAAAGGAGCACGAAAAGCCAACTATAGTTTCTAGCTACTTTGTTGGGAAAGTAGAGAACTTGACTCGAATTTCATGATGTGAAATTTTATCTACACTTACATGTTCTTTGTATTGGTGTGTGCTTAATTCATTGTTTTTGCCATATGCTATTCCTGGACGGTTTGCCAGAGGCTGGCCTAAAAGGCTTGCCAAAAGGTTGACCGGCTGTGGGCTCTACCATGTTGGAAACACAACCCTTGGACCTGGACTACCGTTGTACCGTTTGATCCTCCTTTCGCTACTCAGTGTTAGGTGTGAGAGGTATATTAGGTAGTCTTACTGAGGTACCCCTTTGACCATTTGGCCTAGCTGCATATAGTAAAACCATAGAGACTGTTCCAAACTAGGACATGATGTTCACCCGTATGCAGGATTGCGTGAAAACCATGTGATTGAAGTAGTGAAACCCTAGTTCATCACAAAACTAGGATAGGTGTAGACCGCCCGAACTCCGCTCCGCGCGCGAGGGCGCGGATTGTAGTTCTAGCTACTACAGTTCAGACTCCTGTCACGGTTCTGAATCTAATCTCACAAAGTGCAATGTGAGACTGATAAATCACCAAAGAGTCCAAATCCGATAAATTGTTTTGGAAAATCAATTTTAATCAAAAGTGTCAAACATGGACTGCTTTGCCAGATTTCAGAGTCGCCACCTAAATATTTTATTTTGAGAAATTTAGAAAACCCTGACTCGTGCCTAAGGCCACGTGTCCGTCATCACCAAAGTTGCCTCAGCTCGGGAACTTGGGTACGAGAGGGGAAGGTCCTGAAATGAGCACCCCCGCTTGCCCGATCAAAGATCGGCCTCTACTAACATGATATGTTGTTTTTGAAAACACATGTGTTCTTATTCCGATTTATTAGCTAACCTTTACTATGTGATGCGCACAACATACAAGTATAGACTCAATCGTAAGAATTAGAACAAAACATCTCATGTTTTTTTTTCTAAAATGGTTTGAAAGTGCTACTCGTAAGTAGACTAAGACGCGGATTTGCCACCCCTAAGTGGGCTTAGAAAACAACATGATTTTGCCACTCCGTAAAGTGGGCTTAAAACGCACATTTTGATGAATTGTTCCAATTCAAGCAATGAAGCCTTCATCCATAGGCATTCATTCAGTTATAACAGTTAAGCAAATAGCCTCATGGCAAGCATGCTATCATGGCAGTCACTTACACACATGCAAGAATGCTAAAGCATAAACACTCACAGTGTACTCCAAGCCAAAACAAAAGCTATGTTAGAAATCAATGCATGACCCTAGCTATGTCAAGAATGTCTAATGCAACACATGCAAAATGCAACTAAGATAGGCTTGACTATTCTAAGATGTCATGTGAATGCAACTAGATAACATGTATTCAAATTGGTATTGAAATACAATGCAGTTTGTATGATGCGCCGAGCCCGGTGCATGCAATACGAATGAATGATACATGCATGCAAAGCATAAGTATGCTAATTGAAACATGCCCTAAAACTAACCATCAAAAGCAGATAAGTAAAAGGGAGAAAGAAATGGGGTTGGAAGACATGCATCACACACACGCACACTACAACATTGTGCCCTCTCGAAGGAGGGTCTAAAAGAATAAGCTAAGCTAGCTACACTAAGCTAAACTACTTAACTAATCTAATAATCTAATTAGACTAATTATTACGCAACACAAGTTGAATAACTAGCTACAACTAATTATTACAATACTTTAATTAATTAACAAATTAACTAAGTTACAAAACAAACTAAGTAAGAAAAAGAAGCTAAATTAGGCTGCCACAGCTTTGCCACAGAATAATGAATGATGCATGCTCGGTCGGCTTTGCTCGGAAATCCATTACCATGCCCCCAGTTGTCTTTGTTTTCATTTGATCTCAGAACACTGCACAAACCTCCAGAATGCTTTTGCTCCAACATGGGGACCTCCTAGTGGTCTGCCGACCAGAAAAGGGTGGTGTAGACCACCTGTAGACCAGAAAAACTGGTTGTAGACCAGAAAAAGTGGTCGGCCGACCAGAAAATCCTGCTGGACTCCAGTTTTGCTGCAACAGAGAACAAGAAGGGCATGGCAGCGTATTTGCAAGATATGTGTGCACAACCACCCTCCCTATCATTTCTCAAGCTCAAGGGAGTGCGGTACTCGACCCTCGGGCCACCAACCGAGCATCGCAATGCACGATGGCCGAGAAGCCAAGTTTGAACAATTCAATGTTAATGAATGCACACATAACACATAAGGGCCTCCACCTCTATCATGCTTGATCAAGAGGGTCGGCGACCGAGAAATGTGGCGCGTTTCATCACTTCAAGTATGAAACGCCCATCGTTTCTCGTGTTTGGATCAACGCCCGATCCAAACACAATGCAATGCAACAACATGCAAACACAATGTAATGTAACAACATGCAAACAACATGCTCTTCTATCAATGCTAGAATGGCATACACAAGATTCTATCATTTGAACAATGCATGCATGGCATGTTTGGAGGCTAAAGCATCAAAGCAAGTAAAGAGTATCATACAAGAGGCATGCAATACGATGCTCAATGGACTTAAACCAACTATGGACAAACCTCATGCATGCCCAAACAATGGCCAAAATGTGCTTAAAAGGGAGCCCAAAAGCTTACACAAGCATACATACACATTGGCTCATAAACAAGGTATGAAGGCACAACTCTCAAACACATTGAAGGAGTGACAAATGTAAGAGTGTAGCTACACTATATGCACTGAAATCATGTGAGAAATGATGTCAAATCATCCAAACAACACAAGTAAGGCATGCTAGGGTCTTTAAGCATTAAAGCTAGTGAAGTACACAACACTAGGACTATGCAATGCAATGCTCAATTGACTAAATCCACCCTAAACAGGCCTCATGCATGCCAAAATAAGGGCCAAAATGCTCTGAAATGATGGCATGAAAGGCAAGATAATGATGCTCATGTAATGGCTCATCAATAAGGCGTAAGGGCACAACCCTCAAAGGCAATGAAAGAGTGATAAACCTGGGAGTATAGCAAAGACATTAGCTCTGAAATTACATTCCAAATGATGCCAAATCATGCATACATCACAAATAAAGCATGTTAGGAGGCTCATAGCTTAAGGCTAGCAAAGACACTTGTACCATAGCCATATCAAGCAAGACCCAAAGGGCCAAGGTGACTCAAAACAGTCCCAAGGCAGGTCAAAACAATGCCAAAAACATGCTTGAACATAGCCAACATATGCTAGATTGGGAGGCATAAAGCATGATGCATGCAAAGGCCAATGAGCATGATTACACTACAAGTGTAAGAAGCAAATGAGGGATGCTCTAACTAACCAAAAAAAGAGTTGTATCATGGAAAAATAGGACCAAAAACACACTGAGATGGCAGCCCAAAAGCTAAGGCAAGCATGCATGCCATTTGGCTCATGATTGAGGCATAAAGCATAACTCTCCAAAAGCATTGAAAGAATGAAACATGAGAGAATATGACCATACTACACATACTGAAATCATGTTAGAAATGAGGCCAAAGCATGCAAACACATCAAGTAATGCATGCTAGAGATTTTGGAACTCAAAGCTAGTGAGCAAGATTGCACTATGGCTATACCAAGCAAGGCATGCATGACTCAAAACACTTAAACAAAGCTTAAGCATGGCAAAACATGAGTAAAAGCTTGCTAGAATACAGCCAAAAACATGCTAAAATGATGATCCAAAGCATGATGCATGTTAAGGCTATAGGGAGGATTGCACTACAAGGGTATGAAGCATGCAAGAGGCAATCAAACCAACCCAAAACAGAGTTATGCCATGCTGAAATAATGCCTAAGACATGCTAAGATGGAGCCAAAACATGCTAGAAAGACATGCTACTTTGATGAGCCATCAACACAAGCAAACAAGAGAAGAGGAGGGGGGACAACCCCCACCCATTTGGGGCCTCAAAACATATTTTCCACCACTAAAATTCCTCTAGAATTCAGTGGTGAAGAGGCCAAACAAAGGTGATCTCAAAGGCCTAAAGTGATGGCACAAAACAAGGCCAAACGAGAAAATAGTTAATACATGCAAAGCAATTTAAAGAACCATTATAAATTTGTACATACAAAATTACTCTCTAAAAACTCAAGAATGTCAGATAAACAAATTTTGTTTCATAAAGAAAACTTCAGTGTTATGTGTTATCAGACAACTATCTAGCAACTAGTAACCAAAAATTCCTTTACAAAAAGAAGAGTCAACATTTTTCCTTTCAAGCATATTTCTAAATTGTTCTGTTTTACAGAAAACATCGTATGCCTACTCTTGGGCATAAATCAAGCTCTTGAGGTCGCTATCATTGAGTGATTACTGACTTAAATCATGGTGAGCTCAGCAAGATAAGTCATCATTAACTATAAAACAATTCATATATATGCAAATAAAAACTCAACGAGGCCTTTTTTTAATTGAGAATTTTGACATTCCGACGTTGCACAAACAATGCATCAATGACACACGAGTATCAAACAGCTTAAGTAGGCTGTCCAATTTGAGTCTTACAGCAGATCCTAAAATACAAAGGAGGACATCAATGCCAAAATCTTTCCACCAAACAAAATTTTGCAGAACATAACAAACTTCATTCTCACAGAATAATACCTCGAGTAGAGCAGTGCCTTGGTTCAACGTGTTTCCTAAAGTGAGAATCGTCTGCATTACTTGATGCAATTTTGTAGATTCTTTTACCTATAATAATGGGTATGATATTAAGGTACTGGAAATGATTTCTAGCTAGTATTAACTTCACAAACCCTAAACAAAAGGAAGTACCTCTCTAGCAGCAGCATTAATTGTGTTCAGGTTATATCTTAAGTCATTCACCTGAACATGTTCGAAGCTATAAGCACAAACGGCTAGAAATAATTCTTAGATAATACACCAAAAAAAAGTCCCAGATCAATATACCTGATTGGAAAAAGTCATTCTGAACGCAAATACTCGCAGTGGACTCCACCTATGGGACATTCATCAACTCCTAGAAAAACTGAAATGTTCATCAAAGACAAAATTTCTTAACAATACATATATAGGATTTTTGCACTTCCCCTCCCTCTATCATCAAGACACAACAAAAACATGTTCACATTTTCCAAGCATGTAGTTCTGAAAGAAAGAAAAATCTGCAAGAAGCAAATAAAATCGTTAAACATAATTTTGAAATCATCTTAAGAGAGAAGAAGGAATGAGTACACCTGTAATAACCCAACCCCCGCATGTGTTTTCTGATATATTTTCAGTCCTTGTTTTGAGCTTTTAAATGTTTACTGTAAAATCCCATGAGAAATTAAGGTTAAGTAAGTGAAATCCATGTTTAAGGATGTCTATCTGTTTAACAAGCAGAGTATCTGTTACATCTAGAATGGTTGAATCAGAAATTGGAAGCCTTAACGGCTTAATTATCTGAAATTGATTATATATCTGTGATCAGCATAATTTTTAAGTAATATTAAGCATGTTTACGAAATTTCAATTTCGGAATGATTAAACGATTGGATTTTGTCCTATTCACCTGTTAGATATATCTTATATCTCATGTCTTCATGTTCTTTAAAAACACTTGACTTGGGAGGGGGATTTTCGTGGCTATCTCCTGGAGAGGAAAAACAAAATAAGAGAAGAAGAAAAAAGGGGGAAAGTTCAACAAGGAAGGGAATTGGGGATTAAATTAGGAGGATCTTTGAAATTTTTAAAGCTCAAGGTATGTTAAATTTATTTTATATGAGAATTCTCCTTTCAATTGTGCAGAAGGGTTTGTTAGTTTCATATGTATATTATTAGGGTTGTAATGGAGAATTGTGTATGATTCATGTTTGATTATAAAGATTGTGCTCACCAATGAGTTGTTTTGGGATCTAATTTAAGGGTTGTGTAGGATTTCTACTTCAATCTTAGTTCCATGCCAAACCCATGAAAGCATGCTTAGTTTCATATGTATATTATTAGGGTTGTAATGGAGAATTGTGTATGATTCATGTTTGATTATAAAGGTTGTGCTCACCAATGAGTTGTTTTGGGATCTAATTTAAGTGTTGTGTAGGATTTCTACTTCAATCTTAGTTCCATGCCAAAACCCATGAAAGCATGATTATGTGTTGTGTTATGTTTATGGACATAAGGAACTTGAATTAAAGGATGGAATTTGAAAGAATGGTGACTTGATCAAGCTTCTAATCATGTTTATCTATGATAATTTCATCATGTTTATTTTTTGGTGGTCAAATGATAATTTCATCATGTTTCTTTTGTGGTGTTCATCATGTTTAAGCTTCTAATCATGTTTACTTTGTGGTGTTCATCTTATGATTCATGTTATAGTAAAGTTGGGCCAACATATTGCATTAATTCATCTTAGTTTGCATGTAAATTGGCTTGGTGGTGTTGAATTTTGAGTTGGAACCGAGCTGCCCCAAAACAGGGGTCACCACCGCATGTGCGGAGGTCATGGCCGCACGTGCAGACAAGAGGGAAAAAACTGAAAATGCATACTGCTTTGGGCCACTCGAGCAGAGGGGGAGGACCACACGTGCGGTGCATGGCCGCTCGAGCGGAGGGTCCGGCCGCACGTGCGGCCCATGTCGGGAAACCTCGTCTGCTCCGTTTTGCGTACTTGACCCTCTGATATGTTTGAAATTAGTATTTGATGCCTTTTGATGTTTGTAAGTTTATTCAAAGAAAAACGAGTCAGGAAATAGTTTAAAAAGAATGAAACAAACTAATTCTTGAATGGCATGCATATGTAGGGCACCTACTGGAAGGACTATCATTTCATCTATGCACTGTGAGTAGTAGTACTGTAATCGTACGTTTATTTACCGTTAATAATTCTCGCTATTAACGTTCTATTCCTGGTAAGCGATTATGTTAACAATACGTTGCTTAGAAAATTCAGAGGCATTATGGAGCAGTATGTTCTGTTTACTGTTGACAATGAATACTAACATGCTGTTATTGGCAAGATAGCTATGTGATTCATGACGATCAAATGGACGTATGAGCCTCATGGAACTATGGTATCCACGTATCTCTGAAATCTTTCAATCTGTAAAATGTGCTTGCCTTACGCTAATAATTATTAGCAATGTTCTGTTCAACCTAAATTAACCATGTTAACTCATGTGAATGGTGCAACGGTTACCATTAGTACTTTGTTAATTACAAGTCAACTATGTTAACATACACGAACGATCAAACAAAGGTGTATGCTTCTATGTGCTACTGATTAATAGATCAAGTGAACTACGCCATTTCTTAAAGAATAAAGAGAAATTATGTTCATTCTTGAAGAACGGATTTTGAGTAAATATGAGACAGTTATAGATTATCAAGGGTAGACACCTTCGATGAATCAGAACAATTGGAAAGCTATGTGTATTCACGTGAATGGGAAATTATTCAGAAACAACGACATAAGGGCAAAAGTTTACCATGTTTATGTAACCTTCATGAGAATGTGAATTATTTCTATCTTTGTTAAGCGTACGATAATAACATGATATGACAAGAAATGCCCTATTTCCTAACATGTTCGTTTTGAATCACTGAATGATTGTTCATTTATATAAAGGTATTTAAGGTATCCTTAGCACAAGGCCCTTACCCGGGGGTAATAATACCGTGGTTCAAATATGTTACAAGTTCACGTATGTTACAAGTTTACGCATGTTACTAGTTCATGTATGTTACAAGTTTAAGTCTGTTACAAGCTTATGTATGTTACAAGTTTATGTTGTTACAAGTTTATGTATGTTACAAGTTTAAGTCTGTTACAAGTTCACATATGTTACAAGTTCAAGGATATTACAAGTTCAAGGATATTACAAGTTCTTTGTACCAAGGGCTTTAATGCCATATGTTTCAAGGGCTTTCATGCCACATGTTTCAAGGGCTTTCATGCCATGTGTTTCAAGGGCTTTCATGCCACACATTTCAAGGGCTTCAATGCCACATGCTTCAAGGGCTTTTACGCCATATGTTTCAAGGGCTTTAATGCCGCATGTTTCAAGGGCTTTTATGCCATGTGTTTCAAGGGCCTTGTGCCACCATGTTTCAAGGGCTTATAGCCACCATGTTTCAAGGACTTCGTGCCATATGTTCAAGGGCTTATAGCCATCATGTTTACGTTGCAAGATTGGGCCTAAGGCCGTCATGTACTTAGCATCGAATCAGACTAACTATGTGAACTTTGCATCTTTATATGCATTGATATGTATTATGTTTCAAGTTAAGCATCATTTTATGTATGTATTACTATTCACTGAGCCCGGCTCACTCTCTGTTATGTCTGTTTCTGTAGGTCACCCATCAGGTGGTCAGTCCTAGCCATGACGCCCACTTTCTTTTGTCAACCTTCGTGTCTCCAGGCACTATACAAGGCCATTTATTTTGTTAAGCTGTTAAGATGTTGGCTTACTTTTTGAGTGTCCATCTAAGGTTGATGTATATAACTTTCATGTTTTGTATTTGCCCAATTACAGGGCCTGGACTGTATATGTGTATGTATATAACCAATGCTCTGGGTTATAGTTTGGGACTTTCCCTATCCACTATGATGCATATGATGTATGAGATCCTGGCATGTAGAAGTAGCTCAATGGAGTTTATTTGTATCATTATTCTTATATTTCGTACTTCCGATAAGGCCCCGTATGTTATGTTACCAGGTTACATGTCCGTTTCTGAGTAGGTCATGCCCAAACTTTTAGGGGCAGGGTTGGGGCGTGACAAGTGGTATCAGAGCACGAGTTGCCATCTCACACACGAATCCATTGAGCTTTAGGATGTCTAGAAAAGACTTAGGCATCATGTATGACATTCTTAATGCATATGAAAGAAAATGATGGCAACGTTAAATGCAATCTGTTAACGCTAACGATTATGATCTATGTCGATTGGACATTCCTTGTGTATGTTGTGATTGTTGTGCAGAACATGGTGAGAATAAGGATAGAGGATCCGAAGGATCCTACCTCTGTCAGGTTAAATAGAATGAAAAGGGACAACGATTGGTAAGGCAATTTATATGCTTATGTTAGCAGTTGTTATTTTTGGAGTGATAGTTACCTATCATCTGTTGAGACGAATTGCTTAAACACTACATATTAATAATGTTTAGACTTGTGATTTTGAAAAGTTGTTGTGTTAGGTATTCTAATACGTTGTGTTTGTATGATCGTTGAATTATGTCGAGTGTGATCGGTTGTAAGAGAAAGTCATGTATGCAGTGATTCCCCTTAGAATTATGTGAGAGGTTAATTGAATGTAAGTTTGTTCTTGCTGATGGCTAAAATGGATAAGGAAAGTGACTATTAAGCTTGCACCGAGTTGGTCACGCACTATGAACTATGATTTCGAAACAAGTTATAACTAAGATGATTTTGTAAGCCGAGAAATTACTGACAACTTCTGATGGGGAAGTGAGGGAATTATGGATGATAAGTTAACGATATGTACTGGACATTTACCTCTTTTGATTTGCTTATTCAGAGTTGTATAATATGCGTAACGTGATTCCGAATCAATTTTTTGTCCTATTGAACTTATCTGGATGAGAATTCTAACTCTGATATTAGATGGCCAAATTAATTTGTGCTGTCACAAGAAGAAATGCTTATTAAAGAAGGATGTTACACCATATGGTACGATTAAGTAGTTAAGCATGATTTTGAAATTGATTTCTAATTTTGGTTTTAAGTGGTTCCCTTTGCTCAAATAATGGCTTTTATAGTTGTATTTATTGTTCAGATTTGAACTTATGATGACATAACTATGTCTGTATGAATTTACAAAGTTGTATGTTATTTGCTTTGGTAACACCGTAATTATTTGATTTGGAATATGGTTCTCTTTGTGCTAATATGTTTAAAAGTGAAACTATGAAGCATTAACGATATTGACTGGGATCCTTTTTCCCATTTTTCTGACCTTGTCAAAGTACTAGATATAGTTTTGAAGCAAGGTAACGATATGACTTTGATATGTTTTCGGAAATAGAGAATACTAAGAACAATTGTAAAGCTAGTGACTACATGCCTACGCGACTTGTATGTCTGTCGGAGTGATGTACAGTTTGGGTTACCAGCTTATCTCTAAGTGACTGCTATTAGGAATTACTAAGTAATGAGATTTGTACATGAACTATTAATGTTGGGTCAATCTGGGTACGAACATAGTAAAGAACATAATGTGATTGAAATTAACGTTTGTTGTGAAATGTATGAACTTTGTACCTAGAGAAACGAAATCTACTAAATATCTGTATTTAAGAATTGTATGTTTTGTATTTGGAGGGAAATCTTGTGATTATAAGCCCTACCTATTGGGGATTTATGCTGGGAATATTCCGCAGTGAATTCATGTAGTCTCGTCTCATTCAACATAGGATCTTATGAAATAAAGATATGGAACAGATGTTTTATTTTTACACAACAATCAATTGATTAAAACAATAAGATGCTTATTATGTCGAGGGCTTTTGACTAATTGTGATAAATATTGAATTTCCCTGTGTATGGTTCGCACGGAAAAATGAATTGAACATCTATAACAGAATGGAATAAGCGTGTAAGACTGACGTTTTTTTTTTACAATTAATAGTGAGGAATCTCTGGTCAACCTGTGAATTGTTTGGACAGAAGAATTACAGGAGCTTCTATAACAGATCTGCATGGTAAAGCAAGTTTGAGGGACCAAACTTATTTAAGGGGGGAAGAGTGTAATAACCCAACCCCCGCATGTGTTTTTTGATATATTTTCAGTCCTTGTTTTGAGCTTTTAAATGTTTACTGTAAAATCCCATGAGAAATTAAGGTTAAGTAAGTGAAATCCATGTTTAAGGATGTCTATCTGTTTAACAAGCAAAGTATCTATTACATCTAGAATGGTTGAATCAGAAATTGGAAGCCTTAACGGCTTAATTATCTGAAATTGATTATATATCTGTGATCAGCATATTTTTTAAGTAATATTAAGCATGTTTACGAAATTTCAATTTCGGAATGATTAAACGATTGGATTTTGTCCTATTCACCTGTTAGATATATCTTATATCTCATGTCTTCATGTTCTTTAAAAACACTTGACTTGGGAGGGGGATTTTCGTGGCTATCTCCTGGAGAGGAAAAACAAAATAAGAGAAGAAGGAAAAAGGGGGAAAGTTCAACAAGGAAGGGAATTGGGGATTAAATTAGGAGGATCTTTGAAATTTTTAAAGCTCGAGGTATGTTAAATTTATTTTATATGAGAATTCTCCTTTCAATTGTGGAGAAGGGTTTGTTAGTTTCATATGTATATTATTAGGGTTGTAATGGAGAATTGTGTATGATTCATGTTTGATTATAAAGGTTGTGCTCACCAATGAGTTGTTTTGGGATCTAATTTAAGTGTTGTGTAGGATTTCTACTTCAATCTTTAGTTCCATGCCAAACCTATGAAAGCATGCTTATGTGTTGTGTTATGTTTATGGACATAAGGAACTTGAATTAAAGGATGGAATTTGAAAGAATGGTGACTTGATCAAGCTTCTAATCATGTTTATTTATGATAATTTCATCATGTTTATTTTATGGTGGTCAAATGATAATTTCATCATGTTTCTTTTGTGGTGTTCATCATGTTTAAGCTTCTAATCATGTTTACTTTGTGGTGTTCATCTTATGATTCATGTTATAGTAAAGTTGGGCCAACATATTGCATTAATTTCATCTTAGTTTGCATGTAAATTGGCTTGGTGGTGTTGAATTTTGAGTTGGAACCGAGCTGCCCCAAAACAGGGGTCACCACCGCATGTGCGGAGGTCATGGCCGCACGTGCAGACAAGAGGGAAAAAACTGAAAATGCATACTGCTTTGGGCCACTCGAGCAGAGGGGGAGGACCACACGTGCGGTGCATGGCCGCTCGAGCGGAGGGTCCGGCCGCACGTGCGGCCCATGTCGGGAAACCTCGTCTGCTCCGTTTTGCGTACTTGACCCTCTGATATGTTTGAAATTAGTATTTGATGCCTTTTGATGTTTGTAAGTTTATTCAAAGCAAAACGAGTCAGGAAATAGTTTAAAAAGAATGAAACGAACTAATTCTTGAATGGCATGCATATGTAGGGCACCTACTGGAAGAACTATCATTTCATCCATGCACTGTGAGTAGTAGTACTGTAATCGTACGTTTATTTACCATTAATAATTTTCGCTATTAATGTTCTATTCCTGGTAAGCGATTATGTTAACAATATGTTGCTTAGAAAATTCAGAGGCATTATGGGGCAGTATGTTCTATTTACTGTTGACAATGAATACTAACATGCTGTTATTGGCAAGATAGCTATGTGATTCATGACGATCAAATAAGATGTATGAGCCTCATGGAACTATGGTATCCACGTATCTCTGAAATCTTTCAATCTGTAAAATGTGCTTGCCTTACGCTAATAATTATCAGCAATGTTCTGTTAAACTTAAATTAACCATGTTAACTCATGTGAATGATGCAACGGTTACCATTAGTACTTTGTTAATTACAAGTCAACTATGTTAACATAGACGAACGACCAAACAAAGGTGTATGCTTCTATGTGCTACTGATTAATAGATCAAGTGAACTACGCCATTTTTTAAAGAATAAAGAGAAATTATGTTCATTCTTGAAGAACGGATTTTGAGTAAATATGAGACAGTTATAGATTATCAAGGGTAGACACCTTCATTGAATCAGAATAATTGGAAAGCTATGTGTATTCGCGTGAATGGGAAATTATTCAGAAACAACGACATAAGGGCAAAAGTTTACCATGTTTATGTAACCCTCATGAGAATGTGAATTATTTCTATCTTTGTTAAGCGTACGATAATAACATGATATGACAAGAAATGCCCTATTTCCTAACATGTTACGTTTTGAATCACTGAATGATTGTTCATTTATATAAAGGTATTTAAGGTATCCTTAGCACAAGGCCCTTACCCGGGGGTAATAATACCGTGGTTCAAATATGTTACAAGTTCATGTATGTTACAAGTTTACACATGTTACTAGTTCATGTATGTTACAAGTTTAAGTCTGTTACAAGCTTATGTATGTTACAAGTTTATGTATGTTACAAGTTTAAGTCTGTTACAAGTTCACGTATGTTACAAGTTCAAGGATATTACAAGTTCTTTGTGCCGAGGGCTTTAATGCCATATGTTTCAAGGGCTTTCATACCATGTGTTTCAAGGGCTTTCATGCCACACGTTTCAAGGGCTTTTATGCCACACGTTTCAAGGGCTTCAATGCCACATGCTTCAAGGGCTTTTACGCCATATGTTTCAAGGGCTTTAATGCCGCATGTTTCAAGGGCTTTTATGCCATATGTTTCAAGGGCCTTGTGCCACCATGTTTCAAGAGCTTATAGCCACCATGTTTCAAGGACTTCATGCCATATGTTCAAGGGCTTATAGCCATCATGTTTACGTTGCAACATTGGGCCTAAGGCCGTCATGTACTTAGCACAGAATCAGACTAACTATGTGAACTCTGCATCTTTATATGCATTGATATGTATTATGTTTCATTGTACTTAGCACAGAATCAGACTAACTATGTGAACTCTGCATCTTTATATGCATTGATATGTATTATGTTTCAAGTTAAGCATCATTTTATGTATGTATTACTATTCACTAAGCCCGGCTCACTCTCTGTTATGTCTGTTTCTGTAGGTCACCCATCAGGTGGTCAGTCCTAGCCATGACGCTCGCTTTCTTTTGTCAACCTTCGTGTGTCCAGGCACTATACAAGGCCATTTATTTTGTTAAGCTGTTAAGATGTTGGCTTACTTTTTGAGTGTCCATCTAAGGTTGATGTATATAACTTTCATGTTTTGTATTTGCCCAATTACAGGGCTGGGATTGTATATGTGTATGTATATAACCAATGCTCTGGGTTATAGTTTGGGACTTTCCCTATCCACTATGATGCATATGATGTATGAGATCCTGGCATGTAGAAGTAGCTCAATGGAGTTTATTTGTATCATTATTCTTATATTTCGTACTTCCGATAAGGCCCCGTATGTTATGTTACCAGGTTACATGTCCGTTTCTGAGTAGGTCATGCCCAAACTTTTAGGGGCAGGGTTGGGGCGTGACAACAAGTGGCTCTGGAACTAGGGGCAAAACGGTTGGACGTCATCGGGGACTCAAACCTTGTTGTATCTCAAGCAAAAGGAGATTGGAAAGTCAAAAAAGAAAAGATGAGAATTTACCACCAGACCTTGGACTTGATGATTCCTCGGTTTGAGAAACTGAATTTCGCTCATCTATTAAGAGAAAACACCAGGTTCGTAGATTCATTAGCAACTCTATCTTCTATGATAGACATCCCTTTTGGAGTCTGGATGCGTCCGATCATCGTTGACCAGAAATTTGTGCTGGCCTACGAGCTGATTGTTGCCATAGATAAGGTTCAAGATGAGAACCCCTGGTATTACGATGTCTGGAACTTCTTGGAGAAAGAAGTATATCCACCAGGGGCAAATGCCAAAGACAAGAGGGCAATCCAAAGAATGGCTGCTCAGTTCATCGTCTGCGGAGGAAAACTATATAAGAGAGGTCATCTGGGGATGCATAAGCTGTGTGTTGATGCTAAAGAATCAAAGCGCCGGATGGAGGCCATCCATGGAGGAGAATGCGGTGCACATATGAACGGAGTAATGCTAGCACGGAAGATCCTCAGACA
>NW_021026955.1:851498-952685 GCF_004153795.1 Camellia sinensis | reverse complement strand
CATTTATGTGTCTCTTTGCATTGCATGTGCATTGGTGCGCCTAGGACACAGTGTTTGCCATCTGCCATTCCTGAACGGTTTGCTGGAGGCTTGTCTTGTCAAGACATGACCATAAGGCTGACCGGTTATGGGCTCTGACAGTATGGGAACACAAACCCCGGTTTTACCGGGGCACCCTTTTTTGACCATTCGACCTAGTGCATATTCGAATCCATAGTGACCATTCCAAGTTAGGACAGGTTACTTACCCGATTATAGGTTGTTTGAAGCTGCTGCGTGCATAGTGGAACCCTAGCTCTGGACAAAATAGGACAGGGAAACCCTACCCCTCCATAGGGGTGTTTTGGCTCTCTTTACCTGCTATGTGGTTTTAGAATGTATCTCTACAGGAACGTACACATCAGTTTGCAAGATTGAGTATTAGACCTGAGGGGATCAGTATCAGTTATGAGAATCAGTTATCTGTGGGTATCAGGTTCAGTTTTGGGAACAGTGATTCTGGGGAACAGTGATCGGCAATAGAGTGCAGTTGTTCGGCAACACCTATGGTTGATCTGTTTGGGCTGAAATACTGTTTGTTTTTCCTTTCAGTTCGGAGTATCCAGAGAATTGGTACAGAATAGCTAGTGTTCCCCTTTGATTGAGGCAGGACTTATGACGACGCAGAATTCAGAAGAGAATGTGGTTATGATAGCTACGCTAGATCAAGGGATCACCCCGTGGGATGAAACCAATGTTGATGTATCGCATCCGCCTAGGTCTCCTGTCACACACCCAGTCTGGGCCCCCCAGCTATACCAGGCTCGCGTGACTACTACATTTGAACTAATGGGGATGATAGGTGATCTCCAGAGGTCTGTGGCGGATCTCGCCTACGAAATGTTAGCTTCACCTCCAACCACACCATATACTGGGAGTTTTGTACCCCAGGAGCCCCCGTTGTTGGGGTGAATTGTGATTGAACTTAGCCAACCGGAGATGGCCTCCAGCTATGGTAATGACATATCAATATCAAACCAAACCCTCGATCAGGCTGAGGCCAGAGGAAAAGACAAAGTGAAGGCAGATGCCGATCCTGGTGAACAACTGCTGCGGGCAGTCGAGGCTTTGAAAGCCGGGGGGATGAATAAGCAACAGATATCCGCAGTTGTGGCAAAAACTGTGGAGGATGCTTTCCTCACTCCACCTGAGGGTAGTTCAAGTCAGTCGGAAAATCGGGATAGGCCCCGTAATGCCAGAACAGTTTCTCCTATTCCCGCCCCTGCACCTGGGAAAGATCAGAAAGCCAAGGCAGTGCCAGCCGACCCTTTTGCTTATGCGGCTAGTAAGAACGCTCAGACTTCAAAATACCTGCCCCGAGGGCGCAGGGTCTTTCTTGCTCTCTACATGCCTCTATCTAAGACACTTCAGATCCTTGCCAAGAGGGGACACCTTAAACCCTTGGAGCCTCAGCTTCTCCCGAAGAATCTCCCTGCCACGCATGATGCTGCCCAGTACTGCGCGTACCATCAGCAGACAGGCCATGCAACCGACAATTGTTTCCGCCTCCGTCATGAGGTGCAAGATTTGATTGACAACGAGGTTATCCTCCCACCCACCTCAGCCAAGTCCGTTACCACCCAATTATTGGATTTTGAGGACACAGATACTGCAAGTATGTAATCAGAAAGTGAACCACCTGCGGGCGGCATTTGGTATATTTTGGATGTGGCGTCTGGCACGCATTTTTGAGCATCTGTGGACACTAGCTTTGTAAATTCTGGCTCGGGTATCGAGTCAGCCTTTTGTTTTGAGTCTGTCTCTTTGTCTTGAGTCAGTCCTTTTACTTAAGGGTCTATCTTATTATAGCAAGTCAGTCCCCTTTGTATAGAATACCAGGTGATTCTGAGATTGTTGCCTCGAACACCGTTTTGTCTTGTAATTACCCGTTTTTGTTTTTGAGTCTATTTCTGCCGAGGAGCCAGTTACATCCGAGAAACCTGAATGAAACAGTTGCGGCTATCATGTTTCCGTGCTTATTGTTTGTTTTGGGCTAGTTGTCCCAAGGGTTTTGAATGGAACGGTCCTGCATTCTACCTGCTCTTCTGTGCCTTGAGAATTATCGCATTGACCTAAGTTCTCCAAAACTTTTTTTCAAAACATTGTGATAAAAACAAAGAGGAAGGAATTCCTCGGGTTTTGCAAAATTTTGATCATTTTGAGAGAAAGAGAGGCATGCTAAGTCCTTAACTGAATTGAAACCATGCTGTCAGCATGAGTACTGGAAGGACCCTGGCTTATCCAGATTGGTTCCACACTATCTTCGGCGCGAGCGATTTGTCGCTTTCTTAAAAACTTTCAAAAACAAATGTTTTTACGCGGCCCTGCGAAGACCTGTGTGGAATCGTTCTTGAGATTGTGTAGCCTAGGATCGCTCTCAGCCTTAAGATTCAACCCGTCTGTTTCGAACCTCGAACCCGTTCAGAAAATTCAAACGGTCAAACGTCATGCAAGGTCTGTATGGCCAGATCAGAAGCAGCCCTCGAACAAGAGGCACCAAAGCCGAATCAAAAAGATTAGATCTCACCAGAAGAAGCTTGTGGAGCAGCCATGATGGATTCTCCTACAAATCATTGCAACAACCGTTATCCTAGATATAGAGCGGCTTCAACTTCAAAAACCATTTGGCATGGACTTGTTACACTTTTACCCTTTGAGAGGCTCGCTGGGCCGAAAACTCGGATGGGCGACCCAGGCAAAAGTTAGAGCAAGAGAAAAATACAAAAAAAGCAAGCAAGCAAAAAAATACAAAAAAAATGCAAAAAAGAAAAGAAAAAGAAATGAACAAAAAAAAAGGGAAAATAAAAAGAAGCTCGCAAGGTCGAAAACCCGCATCGGGCACCTTGGCAAAAGTTAGAGCCTGAGAAAGTGAAGGTTAAAATACCCGAGTGTACCTTAACCGGAACTACGTAAGGCTTGATTCCCATGTTTGGGATACGTAGGCAACTTCATCATGAAGTCCAGCCCCCAACGCTTTCATAGCGTCTCAGTCCATACAATGGTTTCGATTTGATCCCAAAGTCCCGTCGCCAACACCTTCCAAGGTGATTGTGTCCATATATTTGTTATAACCGTCTTGTCGTCTCTGTGTCCAAGAGTTCGACCACCACCAATGAAGACTGTTTGCGGACTGCTGCGGCACCATCCAAACAAGGGGCAACTTTCCGTTGCCGCGAGTCGTCGTGAGTCGCCATTCAAACCAGGGGCAACTTTCCGTTGCCATCCACCCCTTTCAAGCCAGGGGCAATTTTCCATTGCCTCCGATTTGAGGTTGCGCATCTCGAGGGTAAGTTCCGTGCCTATTTAGCACCGATCGTTCGCAAAAAATAGTTTTTGAGAATTTTTATTGAGGTTGACTAAGTTTTCTCGAAAATTATTTCATTTTCCAAAACTGGACCATTTTCTTGGACCCAAAAAGGAAAATCTTCAGTGATTATAGCCTGACTTGCATGGTTTTCAAATCAAAAATCGAACAAGTATGTTAATCCGACTCTCATCTTGATCAAAACTGTTTTAGTAGAAAACCAAAACGAAAAAATGGTCAAAATGATGAACTAGGGGCACAGTTGAGTCAGGTGTTCTGTCTTTCCCCCGTCGTCAACATACTTGCCAGGAGGGCACTCTACTCACCAGAAGAAATAGCTGTGAGCTAACAGCGTTGGGCATAAACCCGCAACTTCCTATTCATTCATCAATCACCTTGGGGAGGAACGAAAAATGAGAGAATAAAGAATAGAGAGGTGTAAGTTGAGACAAAAGTTAGAAAAAGGGTTTTGAGAGGAAAAAAAACCGAGCCTGAGGGCCGAGTGATGTGAGAATCACAAATCAGAAAGGGTGGGAAACAATACCCAGAGAAACTGGCTCCTCGTGATCCAAGGTCCCCCGTCCTCGTTAACGCGTCTGTATGTCGTGTCTTTTGTTTTGTTTATCTCGCCTTTTGTTTTCAGTCTTTCCCGAGCGTGTCTCATTGTGTTTAGGTCGTGCACCTTTGTCGAGTCCTTTTCCGCTGTATCCAGTTGTGGGCTCGATACCCCGGTTAAGAAAACCCCTTTTCCAAAAGTTAATCGCTTATGCTCGGAATGCCGTGCCATTCTCTACATTTGGGGCGAACCAAAAGAAGGAAGGGAAAATTTGGGCCATCCGAGCATGTTTCAGCCCCAGCAAGTTTCACCTTTGAAGGTCGTCTTGTCAGATTGGGCTGTTCTGTTTAAAGCTTGCCGTGTGCAAAATGAACCAAGTGTTGGGTTATTGACTGTATGCAGATTAATCCTCAGCAGAGTATGGGCCGTGTGTTCAGGTTAAGCAGTGGTTTGTATGGGTTGCTTTGCCATTACTTGGTTTGGTTATCTTGTTATTACAATGCAAGTGTTCAACATTCAGACCACAGATTAATTTCATTTACATTAAGGTGTAACATGATGCAATGCAGTGGAATATGAAAAAAAAATGTAACGCTTCTTTAGATAAAAAGTTCGTTTCATTTCATAATCTTTTTCAAGTACAAAGTTTTGAGGAAAACAAAAATCTGCCCACGGCAGTACAAGGTAATCTAACTACCGGCCAAAAAAAAAAAAAAACGAAAAGAAAGAAGAAAAGCAGCAATCTGGGTCATCATCAGTAGTCTCGGGCCCGGGGATCTACCATCGCCCTCTTCCTGGACAAAGGTCCAGGGGCATCGTCATCAGCATCGCCGTCTGAGCCTGAGTTTGAGTCATCTCCAGCCTCCTCAGATGACTCAGCCTCTGCCTCTACCTCGGACTCATCATCGTCATCGTCATCATCATCAGGGGTCGGCGCCCAAGAACTACTCCCGACATGAGTACGCCCTCCCCTGGTACGGGGACGTGCAGTGTCTCTACGCCCTCCTCGAGCAGGAATAGAGGGCCCAGCCGGAGCACCACTCACCGGAGGGATCTGGAAGGGAGGCTGAAAATCATAAAGGGCAAATACATCAGAATATTGTGGGCAGTGTATCAATGCAGAATGCAGTGTATGCGTACAGTGTGAATACTGTGAGCAGTGTATCAGTGCAGAATGCAGTGTATGGGTACAGTGTGAACGCCGTGAGCAGTTTATCAGTGCAGAATGCAATATATGAGTACAGTGTGTGAACTCCGTAAGCAGTTTGTCAGTGCAGAATGCAATGTATGCAGTGTATCAGATGCTGTGAGATCAGTGCGTCAGGTGTGGTGTAGTGCATCAGATTACGTGAATCAACTTATGAATGGTTTGAGGCCATTGTCCGGAGAACATACCGGAATACTATAGAGCGCCAGGAGGTTGAAGGTCCACTGCAGCATCCCCATCATAGAGGCATTCAACTCCACGGACTGTCGGGTGTACTCAGAGGACGCCTGCAAGAGTATAAGATATATCAGTATTCCGCGGAATATCAAATAAACTGAAATGAAATGCCAATGCAAGATGCAAAATGAAGTAATACATACCGGAGGCAAGTCGGGGATACCGGCTAACTCATGATCAGCCGGGGAGGAGCAAAGGGGATCTGGTAAGTCGCCCCATCCTGCCCTCTATATGACAGTACAGTGGGCAGGCCAGGCCAGCCAGCCAGTCCCCCGTCCCCCCTGAGCTCCGCTCCTACCATGCACTCGAGCTCTCCTCGACGCTCCCGCTCCAGCCCCCGCTCCCGCTCCAGCTGCCGGCGCCGCTGGCCTCTCCCCCTCAGCTCGGCGACGACCGCTCAAGGGTCGCATAATGTAGGTCCGGACGTACTCTGCGTAGTTGCCCTCGCCTTTGTGATGCTCTGCTCCCTAGCCGACGGTGTAATCCCTCATCTCCTGGGCGGCGAACCTCTCGGTATCTCTCATATGGGCAGGAGGTGGACCTGGCACTGTCTGCTCTGGTAAACCCAGGGTCTGACGCAAGAAACACTCGCCCAGGTACCAAGCCCGACAGATCGGGCCCTCCAACAGAATTCGACAACGGGCAGTCTCCCCTGCGCCCTCATAGTGATCCCTCACAACGGCCGGCAACGGAGCCCAAGGCTGCCAGGTGATCTGAAAATGAAATGCAGTTTATTATCTACCGTTATTGAAAACATATAGTGCTAAGCGAAGCAAAGCCAAAAAAATAAACTCTAAAGTTGAGCATACCTCCGTGGCGGTGATGGTGTCGAAGTATCGGCGGAAGAAAGTAAGAGACTCCCGTGGTCTCCGCACACATCGCACATCGAAGCGATGAGAGAAGGGGACGCCGAGTGGGATCTCCTCATCGGGTACTGGGGCAAGCCTAGGAAAGTAGGCATACACCCACAACTGCAGAACAGATATCAGTATGACTATCAGATAAGGCAGAGTACAGATTAAAGCAGAAATGGCAGAACCGTGTGTTGTGCAGTGTATTGTGCAGAGTGTGCAGTGTGTGCAGTGTGCAGTCAGTGTAAAGCAGAGTATATGTGTGCCGGGTGTGCAGTGTACAGTCAGTGTGGGGCAGTGTACAGTATATGTGCAGTGTGCAGAATACAGAAAGCAGGAAGCAGAAATGTAAAAAGGAAAGAGGACGTACCTCCCAGGCTCGCCAGTAGCCACCGAGAAGCTGTCCGCTGAGGCGGGAAGAAGAGCTCATGTAACCGTACAAAGTGGCCAGAGCTGCGCCACCCCAGTCATAGCAGCGGATTCGCCTGACGTCCACCAGTGCGCTCAACAAGCATAAAGGCACGGTGTTTGCCCGATCAGCGAAAAGGGTCGTCCCGAAAAGGAACATGATGAAGCCCCGTGCGTACTGGTCCACCTCCTCCAGGGACATCTGTGCCTCCTCTGCCAAGGCCAACTGGACCCGAAAGTGGCTCTCGAACCAGGCATACCTGACAAACCCCGCTCGAGCGAGGGGAGGCTGAGTGCCAAACAGGTGCAGCTGGGCAACGTCCCAGTCATCCATATCCGTGTCGAAGGGGATCGGATCACCCCCTACCCCGATGCCGGTAAGCATCGAGAAGTCATAAGGGGTCATCGTCATGTCCCCTGCAACGGAGAAGTGGAAGGAGTTGGTGGTATCCCACCACCTCTCCACTAGAGCAGCGAGCAAGGGCCTGCAAGTGGTAAGTCGAGAGAGCCCCCTGCAGAAGATGCCGAAGCTGGCCTCGTCGACGATGTCACGAACCGCGTCTGGCAGCTCTAGGTACCAGTCCCGAGCAACGGTGTTCCCATACCCGCGGATGGCATGGGAATCCCCCTGTAATCAAAAGCAACAATTACAAGGCAATATTCAAAATGCAGTTCTAAGAAGCATATAGGTATACAGCATGTGTGTATATTTTCGGATTCAAACAGATACCGGGTGCCGGTGCACTTAGAGTGAACTACAACATGTGATGTGTCGATGTGTTTGAGTGGTCCAGGACAAATACGGCATGCGTGCATATTTTCAGACTCAAGCCAATACCGGATACCAGTGTGTATGCAGTGAAATACAGTGTGCGCCGTGTGTTTGGGTGATTCAAAGCCAGTGCAGTGTGTGTGCATGTGTCAGTCTAAAACAGATATCAGTTGCACGTATGTTTACAATCAACTACAGTATACAGTATATCAGAATTAAGCAGTTAAAGAGCATAACCAGCTACGGCAGTTTTGCCTCCTACATTGCAGAAAGTAAAGCAGAGAAGGAAAGTTACCTCGGAAGCTCCGAAGGACAGGTGGGAGGTAGGCTCACGCAGTAGTAGCTCGGGTGGCACGTGCCTATCAAAGCTCCTAAACTGGCGTAGTCCGTCAGGAAGCATCACGTGAACCGCGGGCCTGTAGGTCTCCAGATCGAACGGCCGGACGCGGAGTGGCAAGGGCTCGGCCTCAGGGTCCATCTCGTGCTCTGGAGGGATCCCGCCCTGTGGAAGGTCATCCGCCATGTCAAAGAAAATGTGAAAATGGCCGGAAGACGGAAAACCGGGCAAGAATGCGAAAAGTCAAACCCCGAGAGGGTCGAAAAGGGCCGGAAAAGCCGAAGTGTGGAAAAGGTATAGAGATCGTGAGGAACTCGAGGGAAACAAGCCCGAGTGGCAGAAATCAAAAAACAAACACCGAAACGAAGTTTCGTTCGGTTGAAAATGTCTGAAACGCGAAGGAGATCACGAATCAAACAACGAAATGGGAGCTAGAACGCAAGAAAACAAGGAGATCAAAGGACGAAAACACTCTAAAGGGAGAGAGAGAGGCAATTTTCGAGCAAGAGGATGTAAGAAATATAGGGCTAGAGGCCCTATATTTAAAGACCCACGGCTGAAATGTCAAAACCGCCCCGAACAGGGAGTTTTTGCCGGTCGGCCACTCTTTGCCGGTCGGCAATATATTGTGCCGATCGAATTTTGTGAAGGCCGATGGACGGCTAGTGATGCATTCTGATGGCCGGTGGGCATCTGGTGGCCTCCTACAATGGTTTTGATCCTCCTACATCCTTGTTTGGGTTATATCTGTGGTTCAAGGCCTTCATTGCTCAAAACAGTGCAAAACAGTGCATCTCCGATGCTCAACAGTGCAAAACAGTGCATCTCCGATGCTCAACAGTGCAAAACAGTGCATCTCCGATGCTCAGTCGGCCTCCGTTGTGACCTCGGATCGTGTCTTCTGTGCGTAACACTCGAATTCGTGCAAGGTGTATCCTTTTCATATCCTTTTGGCTTTTACAAAACTCAAAAGTTGCCCCATGCGTATCGCATATCATTCGCACTGTCTTGTGCGCTCGCATTGTTTAAAACGCATCGCGCAGTTTTGCGCATCTCATTGCATTTTGCATGCATTCAATCAATTTCGTTACTTGCGTAGACCACATATTTGTTCAAAATTCATTACTTGCGTAGACCGCATGTTTTGCTTGCGTAGACGGCATGTTTTGCTTGCGTAGACCGCATGTTTGTTCAAATTTCATTACTTGCGTAGACCGCATGTTTTGCTTGCGTAGACCGCATATTTGTTCAAATTCATTACTTGCGTAGACCACATGTTTTGCTTGCGTAGACCGCATGTTTGTTCAAATTCATTACTTGCGTAGATCGCATGTTTTGCTTGCGTAGATCGCATGTTTGTTCAAATTTTGTTACTTGCGTAGACCGCATGTTTTGCTTGCGTAGACCGCATGTTTATAATCAATTCATTACTTGCGTAGACCGCATGTTTTGCTTGCGTAGACCGCATATTTCGCTTGCGTAGACCGCATGCTTGAAACCAACTTCATTACCTGCGTAGACCGCATGTTCTGCTTGCGTAGACCGCATGCTTATGATCAATTTCGTTGCCTGCGTAGACCGCACGCTCCACTTACATGCACGATATTGTATGCACGGTTCATTTAAGGCTGGAGCAACCAGACGAACCGCACAGGTATTGCACGGTCTAGGAGACCCTAAATCCTCTGAAGGTGCAAGTCCTTCGGTGTTTGTCGTGCCCGAACGACTTTCGATAAGTTGCATTATACATGTATTTCAAGCGACTCGTGTCGTCGCATATTCAAGTTCGCGTGCGTCTCAAAAGCCGCGTGTTGTCGCGCATTCCATGCAACATGCATTTTATACATCATTTGCATTTCAAAAACAAAAAAAAAAAATGCATTGTCATGCATCATCGTAAATAGTTGCATTGTCATGCATCATTAGAACATAGTGCACACTGCATTGTAGATCGCATGCATTCACTGCATCACCTTCCATCTATGGCTTGCGCCTTTCCCTGTTGAGCTTGGTCTGGTATGTGCCCATACTTCTCGTGTCAAAGCATAGTTCAGTGGACCGTTCTATGTTAAGCCGCGGCTTGTTTGTGTACATGCCTTTCCTAGGCAAGATCTGGTTTGGCCCGCGTGCCATATCCACATCATTGTAGATCGCATGCATTCACTGCATCACCTTCCATCTATGTCTTGCGCCTTTCCCTGTTGAGCTTGGTCTGGTATGTGCCCATACTTCTCGTGTCAAAGCATAGTTCAGTGGACCTTTCTATGTTAAGCCGCGGCTTGTTTGTGTACATGCCTTTCCTAGGCAAGATCTGGTTTGGCCCGCGTGCCATATCCACTGCATTGTAATTTGCATGCATTCACTGTATCGCCTTTCATCTATGGCTCGCACCTTTCCATGATTGAGCTTGGTCCGGTATGTGCCCATACTTCTCGTGTCGAAGCATAGTTCAGTGGACCGTTCTATGTTAGACGCGGCTTGTACGTGTACGTGCCCTTCCTAGGCAAGATTTGGTTTGGCCCGCAGGCCATATCCATTGTATCTTTTCCATCCCAGTGCACACTGCATTGTAGCTTGCGTGCATTCATTGCATCGCCTTTCATCTATGGCTCGCGCCTTTCCATGATTGAGCTTGGTCCGGTATGTGCCCATACTTCTCGTGTCGAAGCATAGTTCAGTGGACCGTTCTATGTTAGACGCGGCTTGTACGTGTACATGCCCTTCCTAGGCAAGATTTGGTTTGGCCTGCGTGCCTTATCCATCGTATCTTTTCCATCCCAGTGCACATTGCATTGTAATTTGCATGCATTCATTGCATCACCTTCCATTTATGGCTTGCGCCTTTCCATGTTGAGCTTGGTCCGGTATGTGCCCATACTCCTCGTGTCGAAGCATAGTTCAGTGGACCGTTCTATGTTAGACGCGGCTTGTACGTGTACATGCCCTTCCTAGGCAAGATTTTGTTTGGCCCGCGTGCCATATCCATTGCCATTTCGAAGAGAGAATAAACAGAATGGAAATTCTTACCCTTCTCTCTCTTTCTCTATTTCTTTTTAGCTCTCATTAAGGGTGTTTCCATTCTTCATACTGTTATTATTTGTCATTTAGTTTTCATTCTCTCTCAGCTTTTATTGTTTCCTTCTTTCCCCTCATCAGAGATCACTCCGGTAAGTTATTTCTCTCAGATTTTGTTGTTTCACTCCTCTTCTTCTTTCTCTCTCAGCTTTTGTTGTTTCAGCTTTTAATTTTACAGTTTGGTGTGTTATTGTTATTGTTCTTTTAATGTTACAGTAACTAATTTATACCAGCAGGAAGTGGGATTGATCTCATTTCATGTTTGGGCTTTGAGAGCATCCCCTCCCGTGAAATTTATATTTTAAAGTTTTCTTTTCCCCTCCCCTTTCTGCCTCTGTTACATTATGACTTACTAAATGAAGAATTTTGTCTGAAATTAAAATTATAGCGTTGATAGAAAATTTACTGACTGGAATACAGGGACAATTTCCCTTGTTGCAATTCAAACGACGCTGTTTTTCTTTCGGCTCCCTTCGAACTCGCACTCGCACTCGCAAGGTAAGACTTCGAACTTGCTCCCTTTCTCTACTCTTCATCGCTGTGTTGAGTTGTTTGAATTATTTGAATTTGTTGTTTGAATTCTGTCTGATGTGAGTCCTTGATATTGGTTTGGAATTTTAGCAAAACTCTGATTGCAGTGCCATTTATTATGATAAAACTAAATACATGTATAAAATGTTTGAGACTAAAGGAAGGTTGGATGGAATTGTGTGAAAGGAACTTCTAAAATGCCTTTTATTTTTATTAGTAATTCATTAGCCTTGAGACTAAAATGGCTTTGCTGCAATCTAATAGCTACGTTTCAAAGTTAAAGAAGTTTGTTTATGTATTGTTGATTGATTTTTTTTCCTTCAATTTCTTTATGGATAATTGAAAGAGGAGTATAGAGAAGTTGGGCATACGTCCCTATGTTTCTTCCCTTTTTTACAGCTGTATGGCATTTTGTTCCCCTCCATACACGTGTATGGAGGGATGGCTTCCTTGTTAGCTTCTTGAGTAAGCTTTACAAGATTGGCTCCTCTATAAGAGGAGCCCTCCCCTCTTGGCTTTAGGGTTGGACAAAAAGGTTAGAAAATATACAGAGGAGAGCTCTGCATTAGGGTTAGGGTTTATGTCTCACCTATCTCTATTTCTCTCTTTCTTTTTACCTTTTATGTGTGTATAAGTGCATTTCTGTCTTACTATTGCATACAAACACATAGCGTTACACCTTCCCTTGGCTACTGAGGTTCTAATAGGTTGTTCTTGAGGTTCTTGGGTGGTTTTGAGCTTGGAGGAGCAGCTGGTCAACCATTGTTGAAGAGGTCTTCAAGGGTAACAATCTTGCCCCTTTTTACCCCTTTCTTGCATTGCATTTTTGCCTATTTTAGAACTGTTTTTGAGCTTAGTGTATAATATAAAAAAGTTCTTTTTTTAGGCCCTCTAAATAGTTTGTTTAGA
The DNA here is from genome assembly GCF_004153795.1 of Camellia sinensis. NCBI lineage: Eukaryota > Viridiplantae > Streptophyta > Magnoliopsida > Ericales > Theaceae > Camellia > Camellia sinensis. The sequence goes on along the minus strand of NW_021026955.1, from coordinate 940,459 downwards.
GTGTTTTGTGGTTTGGAGGTGTTTGACCCCTCTTAAGCCTTGAGATGCCCCATTTTGTGCTATTTTGAGTGAGCTCCGGGACCTTGGTGTTTGGGCCTCCTCACCCCTGAAATCTTGAGGGATTTCAAAGGTAAGGATGGTGCCTTGAGGTCCTAGGGAGGAGGGGGCCACCCCCTCCCCTTGTTGTCCTTGAAAAGGACCATTTTTGGCCTCTTGAGGGAGCACCTAGCTAAGCTTCATGTTTACCATGCCTTAGCTGATTTTCATGCTTATTATATCATAATATGCTTCTGTTTTTGGTTGGTTTTGGTACACCATGCATGCTTAGCATACCTACCTTGTAATGCCATGTTTAGGCCTTAACATGCCTTAGGTTGTAAACCATTGTTCTAGCATGTTTTAGGTCTAGCTTTGTGAAGCTTTTGTGCTTTTTTTTGCCATGCTAGAGGTCTGTCCTTAGTCATTTCGGTCGGCCATGGCATGTTTAGTATAGCCCCTTTGCCTTTTGGCTTGTTGGCCTTAAGTGTGTGAGTGTGTAGCATGCATTACTGGCTTTATTTCAGTGGTTTGGCACCATTTGTAGCATCATTTCAGTCTCTTTAGCATGCTTGTATGCTTGCCTTGGATGTCCCTTTGATGCCTTATGAGCTTGTGTTATATGCTCCATGTTTTGGCCATTATGCATGCTTTTGAATTTGAACCACTTAGATGCCATCTAGAGATCCCCTTTGCATGGTCCAGGTCTGCCTTGAACCTATTTTAAGCCCTCTTGGCCTTGTGAGGCTTGGTTGGTTTAACCATGGTTTAAGTCCCCTTGACTTGCTTCATGTACTTGGGCCATTTGCATGCTAATGTTTAGCCTATCTTGTTTTTCTTGGTTTGGCACCATGTTCTTGCATGATTTTCAGAGCTTAGTGCATGACATTTGTCCATGTTTGCACCCTCTTGAGTGTGCTCGAGAATTGCTCTTTAATGCTTAAGTGTTGGTCCTTGTGTGCATGCATGTTTGCATGTCATTTTGCCTTCATTCTTAAGCATGTTAGCCACTATTTTGGGCCTAGCATAGGGCTGTCCAAATTAGTGTAAGGCCACCCTCTCATGTTATTGCATGCATGCCTTGCATACCATAACATATTCGCTCCATTTCACCTTGTGTTGCATGCCATGTGTAATTGCATTTTGTTGTAGTGCTTGAGTTGCATGGTATGCTATTGTATGCTTAGGTTGTAATACGTTTGGCATGTATTCTCTCCTTTAGCCACTTAACATGTTGTTGCATGTCTTTGCATTCCTATGTCGCATCCTTAGTTCACATGCTTAGGATTGCATTCCATTTGCATGCATGCTTGGCCTCTTGAAATGCTTGTGATAGAGGTTGAGTCCCATTGGTTTGTTTATGTGCATTGCATTCCATATCAAAATGCACATTTGATTCTTTGAGCCATCATGCATGGAAATGCGTGATTGATGGTCCGAGAACCAAGAACCATGCCCCTTTGAGTCATACACATGAAAAGGGGCTTGGTAGGTGCATGCATTGCTTGAATTGCATTGCCATGCAAAGTCCTGTCCTCTGTTGCTATCAAACAGGTTCTGCAGGCACTTTCTGCCGATCGACTGCATAAAGTGCCGACCGGCAACCCATCGATGGCCGATGGATGAATTCTTGGCCGATGACCACCAGATCACAGCCGGTGATGATTCCTTCCAGCCGGTGGCATTCCCCAATATCTAGAGAACCAATTCTGAGACTTTGGCAGTCTTCAAAGGAGCAGAGCAGGGAAAACAGAGGCAGATTGCGCATGGCAGTGAATTCCCAAGCAAGACCGAGCATGCATTGCATTTAGCTCTCTTCCCGAGGCGGTTTACTGTTTTTCCTAGCTTAGTTAATTTGTTAACTAATTAGGTAATTTGTAATAATTAATTAGCTAGGATAGTTAATTCATTATTCGAATTGTATTTTTGTTTTGGTCCCTCCAAGCGAGGGCGAATCTGTAATAAGTGTGGGTGAGTGTGTGCATGTTTTCCAACCCCCCCCCACTTCTTTCTCCCTTTTACTTACCTGCTTTGATGGTTAGTAATAGGTCATGTTTTAATTTAGCATACCTTATGCTATGCATGCGTGCATCCATACGTTTGTCTTGCATGCACCGGGCTCGGTACATCATGCTAACTGCATTTGTACTTCAATTCCAAATTGAATACGTGCATCAATTGGTTGCATTTCACGTGCCATGTTTAGGTTAGCCGAGCCTACTCTAATTGCATCCTGTATGTGTTGCATTAGTCAATTTGACATGAACTAGGACCATGCATGTTGGCTAACTAGTTTATTGTTTTGGCACGGAGTACGATGTAAGTATTTTATGCTTTAGCATACCGCATGCGTGTGAATGCTATTATGACAGCATACTTACCATGTGGCTAGATGCTTATGTGATAAACTGTTTGAATGCCTGTAGGTGAAGGTTGGATTGTCTGAGTTGGAAACACTCGTTGAAATCCGTGTTTTAGCCTACTTGCGGGTAGCAAATTCCAAAACATTTTTCCAAAACAAACGGATATGCAACGCTTATTTTCAAATTAGGCAATCTACTCTATACTTGTTTGTCGTGCGCATAACATAGTAATTCTAGGCTAATAACCGGAATAAGAACACATAACGTTTTCAAAAACGGATATCACGGTTAGTAGAGGCCGATCTTCGGATCGGGCGAGAGGGGGTGCTCATAGCTGACCTTCCCCAATCGTACCCAAGCTCCCGAGCCGAGGCAACTTTGGTGATGACGGACATGTGGCCTTCGGCACCGAGTTAGGGTTTCCTAAATTCCCCCATAAAAAATATTTAGGTGGCGACTCTGTATCTGGCAAAGCAGTCCATGTTTGGCACTTCTTTTCAAAAATCTATTTCTCAAAATGATTTGCCGGATTTGGACTCTTTGGTTCAGATTAAGAACTGTAACAAAATCGAGTCCGAACGGTAGTAGCGAGGGCCCCCCATGCGGGCGCGTCTACACCAACCCGCGGCAAATCACAGCAATCTTGGAACTCGGCTCCCCTCGTTCAGTAAAAGAGGTTCAAAAGTTGATACGGATGGTCGCTGTACTCAACAGGTTCATCAGTTGGTCTACAGATCGCTGCCGGCATTTCTTCCATACACTACGGTAGCGAAAGGCTTTCGAATGTTCTGCCGAGTGCGAAGCCCCATTCAACGGTCTGAAAACCTACCTCCGATCAGTTCCACTCCTGACAACACCTTCGACAGGCGACCAGCTTATCCTGTATCTGGCAGTTTCTGACCGGGTCGTCAGCGTTGTACTGATAAAGAAAGAGCTGGGGGAGAAGTGGCCAGTGTATTATGTAAGCAAGGCAATGGTCGACGCCAAAACACACTACCTGCCGCTACAAAAACTCATCCTAGCCCTGGTCATGGCGGCAAGAAAACTGATGCATTACTTCCAGGGGCACAGCATCGGGGTGCTAACAGATTACCCCCTCCGATTAGTACTATGAAGTGCGGAAGCATCAAGACGCGTTTCAAAGTGGGCTCTTGAACTCGGCCAGTATGACATTCAGTTTCTACCTAGAACCTCAATCAAGGGACAGGTGCTTGCCGACTTTGTGGCCAAATTTACCGGGGGTCTTGCCGACTTCAAGTCTAATGAAATTCGACCTAAGCCGAACTGCAGAATTTATGTTGGGGACATCTGGCAGTTGTGCCGTGATAGGTCATCCAATCAGCGGGGCAGTGGAGCCAAAGTAGTAATCGTGGCTCCTGACGGTGCAATAATTGAGCAGGTCGTCAAACTCAGCTTCAAAGCGTCAAATAACAAAGCCGAATACGAAGCCCTTCTAACCGGTTTGTAGAATGCACATCTTCTGGGTGCTCGGTGTCTTCTTGTATTTTGCGATTCAAAACTGGTGATTAATCAGCTGAAGGGGGAGTATGCGGCAAGAAATGACTGTATGGTGGCTTACATGAAAACGGCTAACTCCTTGCTGGCAAAATTTGACCATCATGAATTGAATCAGATAACACGTGATCAGAATACGCATGTAGATGCCTTGGCCTGCCTAGCCTCTGCCATTAACTCAGAGATCAAATGGACAATCGAGGTGGGTTTTATCCTGGAGCCAAGCATTGGTCCTTCAGAGGAAGTCCAGGTCAATGTCATAGAATTTGGACCGAGTTTGATGGATCTCATTGCCGCATTCCTATCTTCCGAACAGCTCCAAGAGGACAAGAAAGAAGCGCACAAGCTGCGAAACAAAGCCTGCATTACTACTTAGATCCGCAAGGAAAGCTTTATAAAAAGTCCCATTCTGGTCCATACCTAGAATGCATGCATCCAGACAAAGTCGAAGAGCTTCTGACTGAAATACATGAAGGCAGTTGCGATGCACACTCTGTTGGGCGCTCTTTGGCCCATCGAGCTATAACACAGGGGTATTATTGGCCGACAATGAGATCTGATGCCGAATGTTATGTGAAAAAATGTGAACAGTGCCAGAAGTTCTCCCCGTTAACCCATCTGCCTGCTGAAGAGTTAAGCTCTATCACCAGTCCCTGGCCGTTTGCCCAGTGGGGACTTGATATCGTAGGACCATTGCCGAGGGCCCCAGGGAACAAGCGATACTTGATTGTCGCCACAGATTACTTCACAAAATAGGTCGAGGCGGAGGCATTAACGCATATTCGAGATGCTGATGTCAAGCCCTTTGTATGGAGAAATATCATAACAAGATTCGACATTCCAAAAGCCCTTATCTCAGACAACGGCACCTAGTTTGATTGTGGCGTCTACCAGGAGCTGTGCAGCAAGTATGGTATCCGGCCCTACTTTTCCACGCCGGCTTACCCCCAAAGTAATGGTCAAGCCGAAGCCTCTAACAAATCCATCTTAGATGGCATCAAGAAGAGGCTGGAGAAAGCTAAAGGCATATGGGTCGAAGAATTACCGAGTGTATTGTGGGCACATCAAACTACGCCGAGGCAATCCACTAGAGAAACGCCGTTTGCTTTATGCTTTGGAACCCAAGCGATCATACCCCTGGAGATCGGCCACCCAACCCTGAAATCGCAAGTTTTTGATATGGGCTGAAACGACATGATGCTGGCTTTGGACTTGATTCTGATCGAAGAACGAAGAGACCGCGCCCTTGCCTCCATGGCACGATACCAGCAATAGCTTGTAAAATCGTACAATCAACGTGTTCAGCTGCGCCGCTACACACCAGGAGAGTTGGTCCTGAAGAAAGTACTTCCGGCGGCCAGGAGGCCGACTGATGGAAAATTGGGCCCTAACTGGGATGGCCCCTATCAGGTCGATTCGATCGCAGGGGTAGGGGCATACCGGCTCAAGGACATGTCTGGAAGGAGTCTGCGATGGCCTTGGAATTCAACGCAGTTATGAAAATTCTATCATTAAACCCGACTTGTGGGGAATGATACTAGTTCTGAATGGTTCAACATGTACACGCTCCACTTTCGTAATGCAAAGATCCTTGTTTATTCACTGCGAAATCAGTTCCAAAGTGTTCCAATAAACCCTTCGGATTCAGTGCCCCATCGGTGCATGACGTCTTTAGGCCGATAAAGCCTCCGGATTTAGAGCGCCCCTTGTGGATATCACGATTGGCCAAATGAAGTCTCCGAATTCAGAGCCCCATCGGCACATGACGTCTTTGGGCCAATAAAACCTTCGGATTTAGAGCGCCCTTCGTGGACATCATGATCGGCCAAATAAAGCCTCCGATTTCGGAGCGCTCGTTGTGGATATCACAATCGGCCAAATAAAGTCTTCGAATTCGGAGCCCCATCGCCGAATAACGTCTCTGGGCCGATAAAGCCTCCGGATTCGGTGCGCCTTTCGTGGACATCACGATTGGCCAAATAAAGTCTCCGAATTCGGAGCCCCATCGACAAATGACGTCTTTGGGCTGGTAAATCCTCCAGATTCGGAGTGCCTTTTCTGGACATCATGATTGGCCAAATAAAGTCTCCGAATTTGGAGCCCCATCGGTGAATGACGTCTTTGGGCCAATAAAGCCTCCGGATTCGGAGCGCCCTTCGTGGGCATCACGATTGGCCAAATAAAGTCTCCGAATTCGGAGCCCCATCAGCGAATGACGTCTTTGGGCTGATAAAGCTTCCGGATTCGGATCGCCTTCGTGGGTATCACGATTGGCCAAATAAAGCCTCCGAATTCAGAGCCCCATCGGCGAATGACGTCTTTGGTCTAATAAAGCCTCCGGATTCGGAGCGCCTTTCGTGACATCATGATTGGCCAAATAACGCCCTGGAATTCGGAGCCCCATCGATGAATGACGTCTTTGGGCCAATAAAGCCTTCAGATTCGGAGTGCCTTTCGTGGACATCACGATTGGCCAAATAAAGCCCTAAAATTCAGAGCCCCATCGGCGAATGACGTCTTTGGGCCAATAAGGCCTCCGCATTCGACTGGTCAAATAATGTCTTGGGCCGAATAATATTCTGAATTCGGAGCGCCCTTTTCGACGGGGGTTAAAACATACAAAACAAAATATTTACGCATCAAAGAAGGATGCTTCGTTAAGTTGAGCCAGCAAAAACTATTTACACATCAAAGCATACAAATAGTCAAAGTGAAATGCCTAATTAACTTGGGCCGACCTAACCGCATGAACAAGACAAAATATGCCAACATTAGAAATGAGAAGCTTAGTTGAGCACGTAAAAATTCAGAATGAAATACAAACATTTAAAATAAAATATTTTATTCAATTAGACAATAATTACATAATCTTGCACGCAATCTGCGTTTGAGCATTACAATGTCTATTTTTGTTAGGCATCTCCCTCGTCATCACTCTTTTCGATTTCGAAGGCCGAGAAGGGGAAGTTCTCATGTTGGTACAGTGGCAATGCCAAATCAACGCCCGCTGCTTGGAGAGCTCCCTCGGCCTGAAGTGCATTGATCCAACCGTGCTTAAAACCACGATTTTCATATCGGCAAACTTTCTCGGCGAGCTTTCCCCTGGTATTCCGTATCCCTACTTTCTGTCCTTCATGGAAGCCTTTTTTGTAGGCCCTTCCCTTCGCGGACTCTATTGCGAACATGCTCGCTGTATCGCGATCGGCAAGTGCAGTACTGATAAGCCCCTGGGTGACCCTTTCTTCCACGATTGGGTTAGCTCATCCGGCTGATTGTGTCTGAGCGGCCTTGACCTTCCTTAGCTCGCCCTCAGCCACTTCCGAGCGAGTTTCCAAGCTTCGAATTCGTTCATCCTTCTTCTCTATCTCTCGTCGGGCAGCACGAAGGAGCATGCCGATTTCGTAGGCGGTGTATAGCCCTTTCACCACCCCATGAACTCCCTTTCGAAACACCTCGAAGTTAGGTCGACCAACCATCGACTGTTGGACTTCGGGCAGAAAGATCTGTCGTGCAAACTGGACCGCCACATTCGGGTCCTGAATAATAGAATCTACCTCTGTCATCGGTCTGTTCCCAACGAAAACAAAAAAGCTCAATAGGCGTGGTGCCCACTGGCCTCACTTCGCAAACAAGGGGAGCTCCCCCGTTGGCGCTTCTCCTTCCTTGGTGACCTACTTCGTCGACGCGGAGAGTGACGCCTCTCGTGTTTTGCAGATGCCCTACCCCGCCGTACAGGGGGGTTCGCCACTTCGATTCATCATTGAGTCCAGCTCCGCCAGTATCCTGCCCTCTCCTTTACTATTAAAGAAAAGTCTGGTTGACATTTACGCTTTTTGGGCCACGAAGGACAAGCAAAATCGAGTCGCTTTATGAGACTCAGTTGGAGTTTCTCAACCCCTTTTTAATCACTCAGGAGTGCACCCCCCTTCCGAGGTGACATTATCAATGCGCGCACTCAAGTGACCACCAATATTCAGCATTGTTCGACTCTTGGAGTTCGTACATTGGCTGGGATAAGGGCAGATTTATTAATCTAATCGACTAAATACCGAAGCCTAATGCCGATCGATTTGTGCCGTAGCCACTCCATGAGCTTGTGATATTCGGCTCTCAGAGTTCATACATTGGCTGGGGCAAGGGCAGATTTATTAATCTAATCGGCTAAATACCGAAGCCTAATGCCGACCAATTTGTGCCGCAGCCACTCCATGAACTAGTGATATTCGACTCTCGGAGTTCATACATTGGTTGGAACAATGGCAGATTTATTAATCTGATCACTAAATACCTAAGACCGAATGACTAATATTTGGCAAGATCACATGTATTAATCTGATAACATTTATTAACCTTTAGTTATCTAATCGGCAGCTATGCAGTGGGAGTACTTGTTCAGCTAAATCAAGGTTAAATTAATCGCCAAGTTACACTGTCATCTAATCGACATATATGCAATGGGATTACTTCTTCGGCTAAATTAAGGTTAAATTAATTGCCAAATTACACTGTTATCTAATCGGCAGCTATGCAATGGAATATTTAATTTACTCATCTCATGATCGATAGTGAACATACACAACAGAAAGTAGTCATTTTATCCAAAATAGTGAAAAGCAAAACTCTTCATTCATATCAAAAATTACGTACAACTAAGAGTGAAATGAAAAGGAAATTTTCATTAATAAATTGAGCACGAGCACAGATAGTAACTAATTTATACATGAAAATTGCCTTGAACCAATAGAGGTCAACTAAACAAAAACATAAATTGAAATTGAAAATACCTAATAAAACTAGAATGTCTCCCAAATCAAGCCTCGGGATCAGACTCGAGTGGCTCAACGTCCACTTGCTCGTATGGAATTGGCATGGCCAATGTAACTCTAGTGGCAGCAAGGGCTTTGAGCCACATTTGCTTGAATCCCCCATTCTCAAATTTGGGGACTTCTTCTACGTAGCTTTCGAGGGCGGCGCTTTTTCCAGCCTCGAACGTCGCGGAAGCCTCAAAGTCGGCTTTTTCCTTGGCCTTCTTTAGCTCTTCTAACTCGGTTTCCACCTTGGCAAGCGCCTCCTTGGCTAACTTGAGCAATTCCTCGCTCGCGTTTGCCCTCTCCTCGTCATCGGATCTGAGCTGATCGACAGTCTGAGCCCTCTCCTTCTCAGCTTCGGCTCGAGCACTTTCCATTGTGGCTCTCGCCGTGTCAAACTCGGTCCTGCTCCGCTTACCTTCAGCTTCTGACTTCAAGCGGCCAATTCTCTCAATGGCATCGTGCTGGCGGTAGCCTAATTCGACTATCCTTCCAACCGTCTGCAAAGCAAGGAGTTGGGGTCATTACATACCAAGAAATGTCGTATGCAAATCAAACCAAACAAGGAATTAAGATCAAGTCACATACCAGAAGGGCCGACTGGGCAGCTAAGGCTATGGCCACCAAATCCGGCTCGGCACGAAAGGTTGCCTTGTCAGCGGGCAAGGAAACCGAGGCAGCCAAGCTCAGCGCCACAGCTGGATCTTTCAAAGCCGATGCTTCAGAGGAGATCGGCACATTTTTTTATTTTCGGTTCAACCACAAAGGGAGTAACCATGCCCGACTCCTCTAAGCGCGGCCATTTATCAGCGGTGCCCTTTTCGGAGACGGCGTCATTCTCGGCTGTATGTTTTTCTCCCCGATCTTCTGAAATCGGCTGCTCTTCTGTAATCGGCCGCTTGTCAACCTTGCCCCTCTCGGCCTCACGAACTTTATCTGTTTCCTCTATAACAATGGGTGTGGAAGATTCAGTGGGGGCACGTCCAAAACGGGTGGCCTCGGCTTTCCGACGATCGGCCATACGTTCGACATTTTTCATTCACGCCAATTGAGAGAGACTTTCCCCAGCCATACCCTCAGAATCAATGCCGGGAAGGTCTCCCAAATTTGTAACAATATCTTCGAAGGCGTCCCGTCGGTCTGATGTGCATGGAGGATCAGACGTGTTCAATTTGGCTTCCTTAAAGGCTAAGTTAATTACTTCATCAACTTCCTTTGGCAATTGGTCCTGGTCCTCGGCGATTAGTTCGGCAGCTTGTTTTTCCACGTGTTCAGAATCGAACGTTTCTAAACCAATCTGTCTCAAATTTTTGAAGTTGGAGAAGATGAGGACTGTGAGATGGTTGTCGCCTCGCACGATCGAAATGTTGTCCACCGCCGAGAATATCGTGTAAGTCGGCTTGTACCGAAGTAGATTGTGGGTCGCCCTCCCTTATTTTTGAAGGTTTGGACAGCCAACGAACTGTAGCGCAGTTTTGATTTCTGCAAGCACAACGTCGTCGTCTCAAACCAACACTCTTTTCAAGTTGCTGTCTCCACAAAGAAAACAGTTAGATATATATAGTGTCCAATACAGATATGGAAATAACAGAAACAAAGTTGGTCTAATCGGCCACCTAGTTCGCCTTTTAACCTTGGCACCGGGTCTAGGCAATCTTCACCTTCGCCAAATTCTCAATTCCCGCAGACAACGACCATCACATCATCGACACGCTTACCAGAGCTGGCAAGCATGGTCACTAAGTGATGGTTAGTATCTTTGGCTCTAAGAAAGTAGCATCCTAGCTAGCCAGTGGATTTGGCTAAGATGTAACAGTGCCGAACGGGGAGTATACCTAAGCTAATCCTAAGACGCCGATTCAGCTCTCCATTTCCCATTATGATACGAAAGAAATTCACGTTGGGCTGGGAAGGGATTAGACCCCAATATCGTAAAACGGCTGTCAAAAATGGATGAAGTGGAAAACGGACTCCCCCCTCAGTAATTAACAGGAGAGGAAAGACGATTGTGCTCTTGTCATCCCTCTCCACGTCAGTGGTGTTGTCTGCCAAAAGTGACAGATGGACGTCGTCAGGGATGGAAAAATGGCAACGAAAGTCGGAGATTCGGTCCACTGAAAGAAGCTCCTTCAAATGTTTTGCCATCTTGACTAGTCCGAGGATTATGGAAAACTAAAAATGAACAAGCAAGCAGGATCGAAAGTGAGGGAGAAGAAAACTTACAGGAGGCAAAGAGAAAAAACAAAAAACAAGAAGTTGCAGAAGCCGCGAAGTGAAGAAGTTGCAATAAAAGGCGAACCAGATATCTTTTAGTACTCAGAACATACATTCGAAGAGACAATTTCAAATCACATTAAATGGAGGCAGTGTACGAAGGGGCGGGAAAGTGTTACAATGACCAAAAAGCGTGTGCGCGTTTTGACACGCATTGGGAAGAGGATTAACCGCCGAATTTTTGACTTCCCAGGCTAGAAACCAAACACGCCGACTAACTAATGCTAGTAGGGTGTTTGGGGGGCAATTGTGGGAGCCGAATATTACTGGATTAATAGGGGCGAATAGACCCGTCCGGTCTGGAATGTAACTTCTATTCGACATTGATCCAAGTCAACCGAAGAGCCGAATATAAGTAATCGGCACTCCAGCCAGTAGAGCAAGGGCCGAGCAGAAGTACGTGTAAAGGATCATGGATGGGCCTGGTCCTAAGGCCCAAAGAGAATACTATAAATATGGGATCATCAGTCAGAGAAAGATATGTGAGAACTATTACATTTAACTTAAAATACAAGTAATTCAGAGAGTAGAGACTGGCTTGCCCGTCGGAGTGCTAATTCCGGCACACCCGATCGGAGTGTTAATTCTTTTTTAGGTGGCTAGCTGAGGATCACGAGCGTCCCCCAGGATCAGAAGAGTATTTCCAAACCACTTCTCCCCACTCGGCTATGCTGATGATGACCCTAATGGTGTTTATGGCCAGTTACATAGGGTTAAGTCTATAGAAGTGCATCACTTCTCGAAAGAGGATGTCAAGGGCGAATCTGATTCCACCATCGATGATTCATACCATGGGGAAGGGCATTCAGTTCTCCCTAAGCATAATTGAGTCATTTTCACCGGCAAGCCTAAGATGGACATTGGTTGGAATGTTAAACTCTTGGTGGAAGTACTCCAACTTATTTGGGAAATCTACCCTCCATTTGAACATACCCATGACATCGGCTGAGTGGGTTTTATACGGTTTTCAGTACTGAAGTGTCTTTCTAATAACTACGGGGACTTTAGCGCAACCCTAGGGTACACTAAGGCTGGGATTCAGAAAACCTAATATAGATTATGGGGTACAATTAGTTTCAATTTCCGTAGAGTGTATATTGTTCCAAACAAATCCGAATCTTAAAACTATTTTATGCAAGAGTAACTGAAATAGGCAAGAATTGGGGGGAAGAATCTTGAAATAGAAAAAGAGACAGAGAAAACAAATTCAAAGTCCAAAACAGAGGCAGAGATAACAGTAGATTTAGAAGAAGACGAGGGCAAGAACACATTCAGGGCATGAATAAACATATAGATACAAGAAATACAGGAGATTAGTGATGATTCGTGGTGCTACTATACACGAATGGAGAAAAATGCAAGGGACTTATATAGACATAAAAATCATGAAGGCATGCTTGAGAATATGGAGAACATTGAAAGGCTAAAAACTGAAATGAAAAAAGGGACATGTCAAGAGCATACAGGCTGAAATTGCAGAAATGGACCCTGAAATCACGTTTGCCCAAGTCAAACGATGCCCTTAATAGGAATGGAATGACTGAATGCTCATCGAAAATGATAAGCGGAGATGGTTACAAAAAGCTTCACAAACTGTTAATGGAGGTTTTAGAGAGAGAGGCTCTGGGAAGAGAGAGAGAGGGTTATGCATACAAAAATGAAGAGATGGAGAGAGAGGGACAGAGTTTTTGTTGGAAAGATGAAAAGGTGGCAAAATCATGATTTAACTGCCTAAGTAGATGTGCTTATGATGATGTCAGGTGGCGTGGGTCAAAGACGAAGCGACGTACCCAACACGTAATGAGTACAGACCAATTGGGTGACGACACATGGTCAAAACGGTTAGGATAATTGTGCATGGAAATTCATGTGCAGTTAGTATTCCTGAACTAGTGCATCATGACGTCGGCTAGTGGTACGATCTCGATTGAGATGTTGATCTTTGGTAAAAGAACATCTTGATTCTTGATTCTTGATTTTTGGTCTTGATAAATAGATGTTTGAGTCCCTATTTCTTGATGCCAGTGAGTCATGATATCGGTGGGAGAAATATCTCTAACATGATCTAGGTTTCATCACCTGATGTTGCTGAGGTAATAGAACCTAGATGGCATTGTGGTGATGTATTTTTAGGGGCTGAGGTATTGGTCGAGGTGCCATGTAGATGAGCCGGATTACCGATATCATTGTGGTATTGCCGAGATATTATGTGGTAATACCGGAATCCGAGATATTTGGGTAGAGAACAACCTAGATAAGTGATGTGGTTAGTTCGGTTTAGAATGAGGCTATTAAGTAGTTCATCCATATGTAACTAGGAGTCTGAGATAAGCATTATGCTTGAGTCCTATGAAGGAAGACTTCTAGGGGACGAGGGCACTATTGGCTATAAAAGGTAAGGCACCCATGTGGGTCTCAGGTACGCTTTTATTTGTGCATTGAGTGTTTGTTTGATATTTTGAGAGATAAGTTAATTGACTTGATCATCGGAGTGCCATCGGGTAGACGAGCCACCGTGGTATTCTTATCTTCTTGTTGGCAAGTGTTTGGTTTAATCTATTCTGCCGCATGCTCTCTAACTAAGTTTCCTAGATCTCAATAGGAGATCTGTTTGGTTATGAGATCAAAAATCAACACCCACAGAATGGTTATAATTTTACTTACTTTATGGATGATTCTGATGAATTCTATGTAAGTTACTTTTCCAATGAGTACCAAAGTTATTTCACTTTTACCATGAATGATCATAAACTTCCATCTTTGATTAACATAGACTCATCCGGAGAAGTTATCCTATATCATGCAAGTGATAGTCATTGGCCATCTTATCAAATGGTTTTTCATTGTGATGATAACCCAATGGAATACAAATCTAATTTGGGTTGCGTAACACTGGGGCCATCCAACTGCACAATGGGAGACTTATTCATTCAGAAAAGTGGAACAATGACTAATTGGTATTATGTAGATAATGCACGCCTGGGTAGCAGTGACTGTAATGATATGTGTGCAAGAAACTATTCTTATTTTGGTTATGCTTCTACCGGAATTGATGGGTCTAGTTCTATATTTTCTGATGGTAAGGAGTGCGTTGACAATCCAACAGAAACTATTTACATACGAAATAGTACCATGGTGTTAGAAGGTAATTCTTTGCATTAACATTATTTTTTCTTTAGGCTAAAGTTGAGATAAATTGTCAATAATCACTAAAGAAATTTTACGAAATGAACGCATTGTAATAATTTTATTATTACTTTAATAAGTCTCAGCATTTGCGCCCTATGAAGTCTCACACGATTATCCAAACTATTTGGCTCCCAACCATTATACTACTCCAGATAATAATTTGGTACACAACAGCTCAAATAATGCCAACCCAAATCATTCGAGAAAGAAAAAGCAGCTATGGTTGACCATTGGTGGTGCAATAGTATTTCTAATGTTTCTCACTCCACTCTCCTTATGGTGTTGCATGCGGTTGAGAAATCGCCATTTTGGAGGTATGTTCTCCTTACCATTCAAGGAAAGATATGTAGCTAATTAACTATCATGCTCTTCTACATTTATAATATTCCTTATGTACTAACCAAGAAATAATGGAAATAGCAAAGGCTGGACCAACCAAGATACATTATCGTTCATGTATGATTAAAAACTGAGATCAATGTACTTCTTTATTCCCAATATGATGATATTTTATTGTAAATCTTTTAACAGATGAAATAGGATGAGCTTCACTAGACTGAAAAATGTGTGTTAACATCATTGAAGGAATTACTCAAGGACTTTAATACCTCCACAAATACTCTAGGGTAAGAATCATTTATAGAGATTTGAAAACTACCAATATTTTATTAGACAATAATATGAATCCAAAAATATATGACTTTGGCACTACAAGAGTTTTTGGAGACAATGAATCTCGAGCAAACACAAAGAGAATTATTTGGACATAGTAAGTTTGATACCTCTTTTGAAAATGTACAAACTAAAAAGTTGTCCTATATGCTTGAAAAACACATTATAATTTTGTGATACTAATTTGTTAAATGATGCACACAGTGACTACATGTCCCCTAAATATGGCTTGGATGGTCTCTTTTCTGTGAAGTCTAATGTTTTCAACTTTGGGGTCATAATGCTAGAGATCATTAGTGGAAAAAAGAACATAGGTTTCTATCAACCTGATCATTCTTTGAACTAACTTGGATATGTAAGTAACCATAATTTAGTCTCATTGTGTACGTATTTTTCTTTTATAGTGTTCAAAGAATGACCTCGTACAATATAAACCATTTTAGGCATGGGATCTGTGGAACGAAGAAAGGGCTTTGGAGATAATCAATCACGCATTAATTGAAACATGTTCAACAAGTGAGGTTATACGATGCATTCAAATCAGTTTCTTGTGTGTTCAAGAAAGTGCAACAAATAGACCAACTATTTCAGATGTTGTCTCTGTGCTTAGCAATGAAATAATCGCTATACCTATTCCTAAACAACCTACTTTTTCTGCAATTGTGAGCATGAATTATGCCAATACGCTTGAAATTCCAAAACCTTGCTCAATAAATGATGTCACAATTTCAGAAGTAGATGATCGATGAAGTTCATACTTGTAGAATGATAGAAATTTGCCTATTAAACAAATTTATCATTGTAGACAGACCATACTTTCATTATTTTTTGATCAACCAAAAACTTTATTGATGAGAAAAAAACCTTTTAAGAAATGAAGAAACACAACAATGAAGGAGGGAGGGAGGAAGGGAGGGAGGGGGAATGATACGAAAGCCATCATAGTGAAACTGCCCAATCCCAATTAGATTGGCACTAAGCATCTCACACAATCATATATGTAATAACCTGACCCTCTCATATTCTTTAATTCTCTCATTATATGTGTGCTTATGTGTTTAATGTGAAATGCCATGTTTAAATGTATGAATTACATGATTATGGAATTGTATCTATCGGTTATAAGAAAATCTGTTGAAATTACGTCCTTTAGACTAAAAATTGAAAGCCTTAGAGACACGATAAACTAAACTGACCACATCGATATGATCAACATGATTTTAAGAGTCTAATATTAATTTTGGTAAAATTTTGATTCGGATTGAATTATCTTGTGTGATTTCGGCTCGGACTTTAAAATTGACGGCCTAAATAGGTTCAGAAACTGAAATGGTGTACCTAGATAGGCAAATTGGAATTTTTGGAATCATTTGGGAAGTTTAATTAAAAATGGATTCTGTCTGATTCGTCAAGGTGTGTTTGGGCCATCTTTAAATATGTGTGTGTGTATATATATAAGTGATATAAGCCATTTGAGCTCATCTTTATCTTGATTTAAAACACAAAAATCTGTGAGAGAGAGAGAGAGAGAGAGAGAGAGAGAGAGAGAGAGAGGGAGAGCTCAAGGAGAAGAAGGAAGAGAGAAGAAAAGAGGAAAAAGGAAGAGGGAAACTTGAAGAGAACTTTGAAGATAAGCTAATCTACAGCAAATTAGCCAACTAAGGTAAGCATCTTCCCCTAATTTTATGAATACAAGTTGTATTCCTCATGAGATTATATAATCTAGGTTGAAGTAAGAAGTTGAATGGTGTAAATTGGTGTAAATTAATGTAAATTGAAGTACGAACCCTAAAGGAGAAGATTAATTGGTTATAGCATTTGGAGTTTTAAGCTTACTTCATATATATATATATATACATATCACTACAAAAAAATTGTTTTTTTGCGACGGCATTTACCCAAAACGTCGTCTCAAAAGGTTTTTTGCGACGGCAACTGGCTTTTTGCGACGGCAAGTGGGGGGTCGCAACAAAGGGGGTTGCAAAAGGGTTTTAGCGACGGTATAACGCCGTCGCCTATTTTTTGCGACGACAAAAATGTCTTTTTGCGACGGAAAAATGCTGTCGGCATTAATGCGTGAATATCTGAAATTTTTTGAGACGGCACTATGTTGCCATCGCTAAAAGGGTTATTTGCGACGACAAAAATACCATCGCTAAAGGGTTATTTGAGACAGTACCTGATGCCGTCGCTAAAGTACTATTGGCGACGACAAATAACACCGTCGCTAAAGGTCTTCCTTTTCAACCAATTCCCCTATCTTTTATGACAACATTATTGCCGTCACAAAAACCCCTGGTTCTATTTTTCTTTTTGAGACAGTGTGTGTGGTGCCGTCTCAAAAAAAAAAAAAATGTAATAAAATTATTAAAAATATGAAATGACCTGTATTAAATGAAAAATAACTAAAAAAAAACCGATAATTACATAATAATATAAAAAGTCCAGTATATAAATAAAAATTCATGCATAATTAAAATATTCTTCCGTTCATAACAACACACAAGCAAAATTATCCCACTACATAATGCTGCATAATACATACATAATGTTGTTCACAAATCCAAATAATGTAAATCAAAAACAAAAGTTTTCGTCATGATTTTTCCGTGGGTTAAAAAAACAAAAGTTAGTCATAATCTTTACACGTCTGCATTCCACAAGAAGCAAACTGCTACTCCAGAAATATCTGAAAATAACAAAACAAAAATAATTAATGACAATATAATTGTGTTAATATTTTAATTATAGAAAAACATAAAAAATTAACTACTATATAATTACAAAGATAGTTTAGTAAATAATTTTGGCTAGACAGAAATTTGGCCCTAACTCCCAAACCGGAAACCCAATTGGAGTCTCGTCTTCTCCCACAAGTCTCTCGTGCCAAGGCGGTCGTGTGTGCCAAGTTTCGTGCTAAACCGACGTCGTTTGGTGATTTTGGGGCGTCAACACCTCGAATTCAAGTTTCTTAAGGAACTAGTTTGCTAGACCGAAATCTGGCTATAACTCCCAATCCGGGAACCCGATTGGAGTCCCGTCTTCTCCCACAAGTCTCTCGTGCCAAGGCGGTCGTGTGTGCCAAGTTTTGTGCTAAATCAACGTCGTTTGGTGATTTTGGGGCGTCAACACCTTGAATTCAAGTTTCTTAAGGAACTAGTTTGCCCAGAGTGATATCCGACTCTAATCCCCAAACCGGGAACCCGATTCGAGCTCCGTCTTCTCCCATAAGTCTCTCATACCTAGATGGTCGTGTGTGCCAACTTTCGTGCTAAACCGACGTCGTTTGGTGATTTTGGGGCGTCAACACCTCGAATTCAAGTTTCTTAAGGAACTAGTTTGCCTAAAGTGAAATTTGGCTGTAACTCCCAATCCGGGAACTCGATTGTAGTCCTGTCTTCTCCCACAAGTCTCTCGTGCCTAGGCGGTCGTGTCTGCCAAGTTTCGTGCTAAACCGACGTGATTTGGTGATTTTGGGACGTCAACACCTCAAATTCAAGTTTCTTAAGGAACTAGTTTGCCGAGAGTGATATCCGACTCTAACTCCCAAATCGGGAACCCCATTCGAGACCCGTCTTCTCCCACTAGTCTCTCGTGCCTAGGCGGTCGTGTGTGCCAAGTTTCATGCTAAACCGACATCATTTGGTGATTTTGGGGCATTAACACCTCGAATTCAAATTTCTTAAGGAACTAGTTTGCCTAAAATGAAATCCAACTCTAACTCCCAATCTGGGAACCCGATTCGAGTCCTGTCTTCTCCCACAAGTCTCTCATGCCTAGGCGGTCGTGTGTGCCATGTTTCGTACTAAACTGACACCGTTTGGTGATTTTGGGGCGTCAACACCTCGAATTCAAGTTTCTTAAGGAACTAGTTTGCCTAGTGTGATATCTAGCTCTAACTCCCAAACCGAGAACCCGATTCGAGCCCCGTCATCTCCCATAAGTCTCTCATGCCTAGATGGTCGTGTGTGCCAAGTTTCATGCTAAACTGACGTCATTTGGTGATTTTGGGGCATCAACACCTCGTATTCAAGTTTCTTAAGGAACTAGTTTGCCTAGACCGAAATCCGCCTCTAACTCCCAAACCGGGAACCTGATTGGAGTCCCGTCTTCTCCCACAAGTCTCTCGTGCCTAGACGGTCGTGTGTGCCAAGTTTCGTGCTAAACCGACACCGTTTGGTGATTTTGGGGCGTCAACACCTCGAATTCAAGTTTCTTAAGGAACTAGCTTGCCTAGAGTGATATCCAACTCTAACTCCAAAACCGGGAACCCGATTCGAGCCCCGTCTTCTTCCAAAAATGGTGAGTACTTGAAATAAACTTATGGCCAAAAATAATACTAGCTTTGAAAACTGGATTAACCTTCCAAATTTCCATTTCTCATCAACTTCCGTATTTTTGATAATGCGCAGGAGAATGACTCACCAGACAACATCCTTCCCCCCTGCGGCACTTCCAAATAAATGCTGAGAAGCAACTTAAAGTCATCAGTACATGCGTCAGTTGTATAACTTCAATTGTATAGCAATACCTCATTCTCTTGAGTAAGGAAGAAACCTAAACAAGCCCATGAATCTAATGGATGGTCAGTTTTACCATGAGGCTGAAAAACAAGAATCCAAGAGACACAAGAGAGAAGGAAGTCTAATGGCTCTTCAATGTATACTTTTCCACTCTCCGATTTAACACAATTACCAACACAGAGCTGAACATCTTCGTTCTGGAAAAAAAAAAAAAAAGTTTCAATGTCAAGTGAGGAATTCTGGTGAACACATGAAGTAGTTTTACCATATGTGAATAGCAGTGCTAAATGATTTTTTCTTTTGCAAATGATGACATGAATACAATTTTTTGCTTTTTCTTTTCACACACGTAAAGCTCAAAAATTTAAACCTGTAATAAAGAATTAAACTTTATGATAAATGTTCACATGACCCTTAAGTTTTAGTACCTCCTTGTAAAACTGAAGGAAGTGAGGCAAGAGAAAATCAAAGACAGCTCCTGCAGTGGATGGGTCTGCCAAAATGACCTTTACAAGCCCATGGTACATGACCTCCTTAACTTTTGCCTGAACATAAGGATTTATTTGCAGTGAGAAATGTGGTTTAAAAGAAGAAATAATTCACAAAAAGAGAAGAGGAAGATTAAAAAAAAAAAAGACCGTCTGATAAAGACATCTCTGCAGCAAACCACTCAGCTCTTGAAAAAGATCAGCCCCCATGCTACAACCGGGAATTTCAGCTTGTTGGCTACTACTGGCTTGGCTAGATGATTCTTGAAAAGAACATGGACAGTCTGATTTTGATTGTTTTTCTGCCAAAATCAAGTTGATAATGGCAGTTGTTGCAGCAATACGAACAGATTCTTCTCGGCTAAACATAGCTTTACGCACAACTAAAATGATGTAATCCTGCATCAATGAGGCAGAAACCCAAACTACATGTTTGAACATTAAAAACTCAAAACATAGCATTTCATTAGATAAACTAACCAAATCAGAAAAAATACAGCGACTGAAAAAGTAGACAATTAGCAAGAAATGATTGATTTCATTCTCACAAATCATTATAATCGAAGTTCAAAAGGAAGGCAACCATCAATCCAAACAAGTACAGATATTGGAACTGACAGTTCACACATGTAAATCTGACAGTTCCATGCATGAAAGTGAAATAATCCAACAATTCCTTCAAACGTGAAACATGCTCCAGCAAAGGATACAGATATCTCTGAACTAGATGACCAAGCAATCTGAAAAATAAAAAACTAACAAAACACACCATATACCAGCTCAAACAAAAAAAAGTTGACAACTTTTCCTCTATTTTTTTTTTTAAACTAAAAAATAGCTAACAACTTGATGATAAAATGGAGTTACCTGATGATAGGTAAACCCTGTTCGGGCTTCAAAGAAGGAACACGAAATTTGCATTGTTCAATAATCTGCATAAAATTAACTAGGTCAATAACATGTTGCGAAAACATAAATATGCACACCTTTAAGAGTAGTTGGTAATCATTTCTCAAAAATTAAAATACTTCCCCTTAACTAGAAGTTCACACATTTGCATGTGTATGAAAAAAAGCAAAAAAACAAAATAAGGATGGGCATATAAGATGAAAAAGGGCAAGGGAGAGGGAGAAATAAATCAAAATACAAGGAGAAGAAATTAAGTGTATATTTCATTAAATATATATATATTCTACAGAAACTGCTGCAATCAACCACAACTAAATGACCATTCATTATCAACAATATGGAAACTAAGTCAAGCACCACTACAAAATGAACTATCAAGGAAGAGTTGGTCGCTTAAGACAACTAGATTGTGAAGAGAAATACTTCCATCGAGGTTTAACAAAAATTTATTCGAAGTTCAAAAGATTGTGAAGAGAAATCTTTCCACCCAAAGTTTGAGGCCAGCTGTCTTGAAATTCTTCTACTGATGCAGTAATCAAGAAGGCAACCATGAAAAGCTGGCTAAGATGGTTCTTTTCTGTAGAAGTATCTATTATGACAAGTTTATGATGCTATAGTAAAATTGAAGGTGTGACAAGGACACAGTGATCACCAAAAAGAACAATGTTTTAAGTACTGAGAGAAGATTGAAGGCATGTGACTTTACAAGAAAGTAACTCCACGTAGATGGAGGCACATCCCCATCCATGCCGTGATGAACCCAATTAAAAATCCCACAAACCTGATTCAGCTCAACTCAACAAAGTCTGGAATTTCAAATTAAATTCCACTGAAATCATATTTCAACAAATTGGATAGCTTTAATTTCCATGGAATATATTAGCACCACAAAAACCCATTTGAACTTGGGATAAAACATTACTACCACTGTACCATGTTAACTTTAAACATGAGAGAGAACTTAATACCCTTCAACCCTTACTTGGAAAAACTGTAATCACGGTATGATGTAATTATTGCTGTCTTCAAAATTCTAATTGAACACTCACTGAACTTCCAGACTCTCGCAATGGACAACAACACCGCAACAGTAAAATGGTTAAATGCCCGAAGATCTGATTTTACCAACCCCATAAATTCATATATGATTTGAAAATCTACTAGTCTGTAAGGTTTTAAGAGAAGCTTACAAAAAAATTCAACATGATCAACATGAAGAACATGTAAATATACATATGGTAATATGTGAAAAATTGAAATGTAGAACAATAAATTCAGAGTTTGATACCTGAAAAGATTTTCAAAGCCCTATAAATTCAAGAAGCCACCAAGGACCAACAAGAAATTAAGTATGTGAGCAAACAAGAAATGGATGAATGACAATTGAATCAAGAAGCATATTGACCTAAACAATTCAAAACTGGACCATCAGAAACGAACTATAAAGCAATAAAAACTTGTAATTAATCTAGAAAACAAACATATTGTATGCATTGATTGGGTTTTGAATTGAAACTTTTGTATGCATTGATTGGGTTTGAATTGAAACTTTGGGCACAAAGGGGCCCAATTTAGGGGTTTATTATTATTATTATTATTATTTAGCATATACATAATGCAAACACTTCCAGAGCTCAAAAGTGAGACTGATAGCAATAACTTACAGCAAGACAAAGATTAAAGGGCCAAAGCCCAAAAAGCAATTATAGCATATATATACATATACACACAATTAGTATGTAGATAAGAACTATATATATAGAAATTGATAGAATGCATTGAAACCCTGTTGAAGTAGTACTAGCAAGTTAAAGAGGAGAGTCAAAATGAAACCCTAGAATGAAAAGGTAAATTTGATGCACTAAACAAGGTACATTTTGAGATCAATCAAGTGACACTAAATTACTTGAAAAGCTGAGCTGTGTAGTGATAATATTAAAAAGGGTTTGGACTCACCACCAATTCAAACTTTGAAAATCAACAAAACACTTTGGGAAATTTCAGAAAATCAACAACCAAGACCTTAAAATCTATAAGAAAAATGCACAATTGTGTGTCCACAGTGTATAATATTTGTGTGTGTGTGTGTGCGAGAGAGAGAGAGAGAGAGAGAGAGAGAGAGAGCATACGTACTGACTGAGCTTAGAGAGAGAGATCGTAACGCGTCGTCGCCACACCACTGCTAGCCATCGTTGCTCGTCGAGAGAGATATCGTCGGTGAACACTCGCCGTCGTCGCTGTGATCGTCGGTGAATTCGAACGCCGCTTACCGTCACCGTCGTCACTCGTCGAGAGACGGAGAGAGATCGTCATCGAACTCGTCCCTGTGATTGGAGAACTACACGAACTCGATTTAGGAATTTTGGGGATTATTTTGGGGGTTTTGAGAGAGAATGGTGTTAGGGATTTTGGGGGTTTCGACGGAGAAAGGTGTTAGGGATTTTGGGGATTTTAGGGAATTTGATCAAGCGCCATTTCGGCTGATGGAGGGAGAGATGAAATTTCAGACTATTTGCAATGGCATGGCCAAACCATCACAAATGATCAAATCCATTTTGTAGACGCAACCCGAGGGCCTTCCTTCTACAGTTCAGACTCAAATGTCAAGGTTCTGAATCTAATCCCGCAAAGTGCAATGCGAGACCGATAAATCACCAAAGAGTCCAAATCCGACAAATCGTTTTGGAAAATTGATTTTTAAGAAAGAATTGCCGAACATGGACTGCTTTGCCAGATACAGAGTCGCCACCTAAATATTTTATTTTGGGGGAATTTAGGAAACCCTGACTCGTTGCTTAAGGCCACGTGCCCGTCATCACCAAAGTTGCCTCAGCTCGGGAACTTGGGTACGATTGGAGAAGGTCATCTATGAGCACCCCCGCTCCCCCGATCAAAGATCGGCCACTACTAAACATGATATCTTGTTTTTGAAAACACATGCGTCCTTATTTTGGTATGTGATGCGCACAACACACAAGTATAGACTAGATCGCCTAATTTGGAACAAAACATCTCATGTTTGTTTGTTTGTTTGAAAATGGTTTGAAGGTGTTACTCGCAAGTAGGCTAAGACGTGGATTTGCCACCCTCAAGTGGGCTTAGAAAACATGATTCTGCCACTCCACAAAGTGGGCTCAAAACACACATTTCGATGAATTGTTCCAATTCAAGTAATCTAATCTTCACCCACCAGCATTCAAGTAGTTATATCGCATAAGCAGTTAACCTCATGGCAAGCATGCTATCATGGCAACACTCACACTCATGCATGATGCTAAAGCATAAAAGCTTACCTAGTACTCCGAGCCAAAACAATAGCTAATTAGTAATCATTGCATGATCCTAGCTATGTTAAGATGCCTAATGCAATACATGCAAAATGCAACTAGAATAGGCTCGACTATCTAAGATTGGCATGTGGAATGCAACAACTCGATACACGTATTCAAGTTGGAATTGAAATACTATGAAATTAGTATGATGCGCCTAGCCCGGTGCGTGCAATACGAATGAATGTATGCAAACATGCTAACATACGTATGCTAATTGAAACATGGCCTAAAACTAACCATCAAAAGCAGGTAACCAAAAAGGAGAAAGACGTGGGGTTAGAAGACATTCACACACGCACGCACACTTATTACAAATTCGCCCTCTCGACGGAGGGTCCGAATAAATAATACAAACTGAATAATAAATCAACTATCCTAGCTAATTAATTATTACAAACCCTTAATTACTTAACAAATTAATTACAAGCCGCAGCTCCACCTCGGAATGATTGAATGATACATGCTCGACCGCCTCGCTCGGAAACCCGTTGCCATGCCACATGTTGCCTCTGCTTGCACTATTTTGCATCTCTGAAAATTGTGAAAATCCTTAGGATGCTTCTGAAACACTCCCTGAGCACTGTGGGAGGTCACCAGCCAGGAGATGAAGTCATCGGCCATGGGAAAATGGTCATCGACCAAAAGTGGAGCTCTCGGCCCGATTAAGTTAGCCGGCTGGCACTGAAGATGGCCGACCGGCCATCCCTTCCTGCAGAATGCTGTTTTTGCTGCAGCAGAGGACAGACAGTGCATGGTAAGGCGTTTACAAGACAATGTGTGCACGACCACCCTCTCTATCATGTTATGAACTCAAGGGAGCGTAGTGCTCGACCCTCGGGCCACCAATCACGCATTTCAATGCATGATGGCCAAAGGTGCCAAGTGTGCAAATTAATGCACGTATGCCAAATACAATGCAACATGGAAAAGCAATGTTATGCAACCTAAACATGCCAAATGCAATAGGACTCAAGTATGCACACAAGACTAAGGTAGCAAGCATGCCAAATGCAATGCAACCTAAGCATGCAAGTTAAGCTAACGTAACATGGGCACGCCAAGTATGCAACAATGTTATGTAATGCAATTAGCTAAATATCATGTGATATACCAAACATGCAAACATGATACAATACAAGCATGCAAATATCATGAAAAGCAAACATGCTCAATGGACTTAAACTGAAATGGGTAGACCTCAGCCATGCCAAAATAGTGGCCATAGTGCCAAGGAATGATGGACAAAACGTATCCAAACATGCACATGTAAGGGTCGAACACTTAGGCATAAAAAAGGTCAACTCTTAAGTACATTTAAAAGAGACAAATATGGACAAATAACAAGCATGATAAACTCTGAAAGTGTGCAAGGGATGATGCCAAATCAACCAAGCCATGCAAGTAAGGCATACAAAGGAACCCAAAACTTGAGACTAGCCAAGGGGCTCAAGCCATGGCCATATCAACCAAGCCCCAAAGGGCCAAGGAGACCTAAAATAGTCCCAAGTTAGGCCAAAACAAAGCTAGAACATGTATAGAATAAGGCCAAAACATGCTAAAAGATAGGCACAAAACAAAGGGCATGCCAGGCTACAAAGGATGCATTACACTACACCTATCACAACCGAACATGGCATGAATTATGCAATGAAAAACAGAGTTATAATATGTCAAAACAAGTCCCAAAACCCAATGAGATGGCACCCCAAAGACCTAATCATGGAGACATACACATTGACCTAATCTTAAGGCACAAAACAACAACTCTTCAAAGCATTGAAAGGATGGAAAACATGAGTGTGTGGCTACACTACATGGACTGAAATATGATTTCAAAAAAGATGCCAAATCATGAGAATGGTATGAGCAATGCATGCTAATGGCTTAGATGCTCAAAGCTAACAAGCTTGGATGAACTATGGCTATACAAAGCAATGCATATATGATCAAATCAACACCAAACAGAGCTTAAACATGGTGAAACATGACTGAAAGTTCCTTGGAGTTGAGCCAAAATATGCAAGCATGATTGTCCAAACGCAAGATACATGTTAAGGCAATAGAAGGGATTACAAGGTAAGTGCATGGTGCATGCAAGAGACCAACAAACCAACTTAAAATAGAGGTATATCATGCCAAGATAACACCAAATACTTACTGAAATAGGACCAAAACATGCTAAGCAAACATGCTATTATGGTGAGTCAATAATGCAAGCAAATGAGACACAAAGGGAGGGGGGTGTCCCTCCCCTATTCAAGACTTCAAAACCACTTCTCCACCACTGAAAATCCTCTGGATTTCAGTGGTGAGAAGGTCAAAACAAAAGGGTTTCAAAGCTCAAGAAGAAGGTCACAAAATAAGGCCAAACAAGGCCTAAGAGGGGGTAGACAACCCCTGACCCTAAAGTAACCTTAAACAAACATCTCAAGTATGAAAATATAGAACTTTTTTCAGTTGGACACTAAGCTTAAAACAGTATGCAAGTATTGCTAAAAGCTTAAGCAAAAATGGGGAATAAAAGAGTAATTTCTCACCCTTGAAAAACACTTCAAGAACACCAACTCCAGCACCTCCTTCTGATCAAAACCAACTCAAAAACTCTGAAATCAACCCCTTAGCACCTCAGTAACTAAAGGAAAGTGTAACACTAGGTGCCTTAGTGCAAAAATATGAACAAAAACACCCTTTAGAACACTATTACACACAAATATAGAGAGAGAAGGAGATATAGAGAGAGAGTGACATATCTCTAATATCTCAGATTGTTCAACCTCTGGAAAGGGAGGGGAGGCCCTCCTCTTATAGGAAATCCAATTCCAAGCTTCCAAGGGAAGCTAAGTGTAAGGATAAAATCCCTCCATACACGTGTATGGAGGGCAGAGTCTGTACTCACCAGCTGGCACAACTGGCATGCACAATGCCTGAAAAAGGCAAAGAAAATGCCTTGGCCAGAAAAAGTGGCCGATCGACCAAGAAAATGGCCGGCCGACCAAATACAGTGCCGATCGACCAATACATTTGGCCGATGGAAAGAAAACAAGTCCGGTGGCCTCAGGCCATGGCCAGTAGGTTGAGGGGATGGCTAACAGGCCACTTCTTACCATTAGAAGCCAAAAAGACAAGTGTTTGGTCCACAACCAATCACAAAACAAACAAGTTGAGAGATCTTAGGGCAAGGCGCGCAATCGGGACTTCTGAGAACTCAAAATGAACACAAACACGGATGATCATCGAGTGTTCAAACGATGACGTCCAAGTCTTGAGGACGGTCAAAAATGGGGTGTCTACAGTTGCCCCTCTTTGACAGAACTCGAAAGTCATAACAATGACGGGAGTGAATGTCAAAGCCCAGAGACGGCCCATTTTTGACAAGGCCGAAGACTTAGACAAAGCATACAAAATACAGATAAAGATATGTGCCTGAAGGCAAGGGCAAGATGCAAGAACAATGCATAAAGCCGAGCATAAACTTATGATCATGCCAAGAAAGCTGTAACGAAGCGAAACATACAACAGTTTTAAGCAGGCATATACAAATCTAACTACATTACATGCAGAAAGGATGTAAGAGAATTATACAATTCTCGCTACGTCTCACGCGGAGAATACAATACCGTGCGGTTCGTCTGGTCTCGCCAGCTTCAATTGAACCGTACATACAATATCATGCCTGAAAAAGAAAGAAAACTTAACAGGTACAATACTGTTACAAACATGCATAGCAATGCAAGTGAAAAATGTGCGACAATGCGGGTGAAGGGGTGCATGATGACGCAACCTAAGTGTGACGCATGACAATGCGGAAGGGAGTATGTCAATGCGAGGAGGGCATGCGTGACAACGCAAGCTGAGTAGGATGCATAACAATGCAATTTAAAACAAGCATAACAATGCTAGAAAGGCATGCATGATAATGCAAACCGTGGGATGCATAACAATGCAATTTGAAACAAGCATATCAATGCAAAAAGGGCACAAACACATGTAAGTAAAGCACACACGACAACGCATACAATGTGTGAAGCAAGAAAAACAATGTACACATGTAAGTAAAGCATACGCGACAATGTATACAATGTGTATAACAACGTGGAAATGAGCATAAACACATGTAAGTAAAGCATACGCGACAATGTGAGCAATGTGTATAGCAAGGAATGAAATGTACACATGTAAGTAAAGCACACGCAACAACGTGTACAATGTGTAACAACATGGAAACAAGCATAAACACATGTAAGTAAAGCACACGCGACTATGCGAGCAATGTGTATAGCAAGGAATGAAATGTACACATGTAAGTAAAGCACACGCGATAACATATACAATGTCTAACAACGTGGAAACAAGCATAAACACATGTAAGTAAAGCACACGCGACAACGCGAGCAATGTGTATAGCAAGGAATGAAATGTACACATGTAAGTAAAGCACACGTGACAACGTGTACAATGTGTGAAATAAGAGAAACTTGAACACATGTAAGTAAAGCACACACGACAACGTGTACAATGTGTGAAATAAGAGGAACTCGAACACATATAAGTAAAGCACACACTACAACGTATACAATGTGTGAAATAAGAGAAACTCGAACACATGTAAGTAAAGCACACGCGACAACGTGTACAATGTGTGAAATAAGAGAAACTGTAGTTTGAATAACCTATTAAACATTACAGTAAACCGTGGCTGTCTCTCTCTAACTCTCTATGTCGTTCTCTGCCTTCTCATTTTTGTTTTAGGAACTAATTAGGTTAGGCAACTAATAGCTTGATTAGTTTAAGTGGCCAAGTGTAACTAAAACAAATCTTGCTTTGCCTCAAAGCAAGAGAATTCACTGAGTAATTGTAGATCACCTAAGTGTTAAATTCTCAAGTCCAAAAGGATGAAGTTTAATTCACTTTAGTTTTCAAATCCATTTCTTTTCCCTAACGTTATCTTCTATATCTCTAGGAGAAAGTTTTTCTCTAACTCTCTCTGTTTGTCTGTAACTTCTCTCTGACGTTCTAGGCAACTAATAGTTTCATCAGCTTAAGTGGCCAAGTTTAACTCAAACTAATCTTGCTTAGCCTCCAAGAAAGATATTTTACCAAGTAATTGTAGCTTCACGATATTAGTTTGACTTAAGCACCTGATTTAAGGCTTTCCAAATCACCTAAGTGTTAAATTCTCAAGTCCAAAATGATGAATTAGAATTCAATTTAATTTTAATCCTATTTCCTTTTCTTTGCTCTAACTTTCTCTTCTAGCTCTCAAGAAGAAAGTTTCTCCCTAACTCTCTCCGTCCTTCTCCACCCTTCTCTGTATGTTCGAGGAACTAATTAGGTTTGGCAACTTATAGCTTCATTCTCTTAAGTGACCATGTTTAACTCAAACTAATCTTGCTTAGCCTCCAATAAATAGAATTCACTGAGTAATTGTAGCTTGACGATGTAGGATAACTAAAGGAACTAATTTAATGTTTTGTAAATCACCTAAGTGTTTAATTCTCAAGTCCAAAAGCATGAATTTGAATTCGCTTTGATTTTAAACCTATTTCCTTTTCTTTTCTCTAACTTTCTCTTCCACCTCTCAAGAAGAAAGTTCCTCTCTAACTCGCTCTGTCATTCCCCACCCTTCTCTCTTTTGTTCTGGGAACTAATTAGGTTAGGCAGCTAATAGCTTCATTAGCTTAAGTGGCCGAGTTTAACTCGAACTATTCTTGCTTGGCCTCCAAGAAAGAGAATCTACAGAGTAATTATAGCTTAACGATAACAGTTTAACTTAAGTAACTCATTTAATGTTTTCTAAATCACCTAAGTGTTCAATTATCAAGTCCAAAAGGTTGAATTTGAATTTGCTTTAATTTGCGTCCTATTTCCGTTTCTTTTCTCTAACTTTCTCTTCTAGATCTCATGGAGAAAGTTTCTCTCTAACTCTCTCTGTCCGTCTCCAACTTCTCTCTTTTGTTCTAGGACTAATAATTTCACTAGCTTAAGTGGCTAAGTTTAACTCAAACTGATCTCGTTTAGCCTTCAAAAAAGAGATTTTACAGAGTAATTGTAGCTTAATGATATTAGTTTGACTTGAGCGCATCATTTAAGGCTTTCTAAATCGCCCAAGTGTTCGATACTCAAGTCCAAAAGGAACAATTGGAATTCCCTTCAATTTTTATTCTATCTCCTTTCTTCTCTCGAATTTTCACCTCTAGTTATGAAGAAGAATGTTTCTCTCTGACTCTCTCCGTCCTTCTCCATCCTTCTCTCTTTTGTCCTAGGAACTAATTAGCTTATCCAACTATTAGTTTCTTTAACTTAAGTGGCCATGTTTAACTCAAATTAATCATGCTTATCCACAAAGAAAGAGAATTTACTGAGTAATTGTAGTTTAACGATATTAGTTTTACTTAAGCAAATGACTTAATGTTTTCTAAATCACCTAAGTGTATATATCTCAAGTCCAAAATGATGAATTGGAACTCACTTTAATTTTCATCCTATTTCCCTTTCTTTTCTCTAACTTTCTCTTATAGCTCCCAAGAAGAAAGTTTCTCTCTAACTCACTCCGTCCTTCTCCAGTCCTCTCCCTCTTGTTCTGGGAACTAATTACCTTAGGCAACCAATAGTTGCATTAGCTTAAGTGGCCAAGTTTAACACAAACTAATCTTGCTTAGCCTCCAAAAAAGAGAATTTACTGAGTAATTGTAGCTTAACGATATTCGTTTAACTTAAGCAACTCATTTAATGTTTTCAAAATCACCTAAGTATTCAATTCTCATGTCCAAAATGCCGAATTTCAATTCACTTTAATTTTAATACTATTTCCCTTTCTTTTCTCTAACTTTCTCTTCTAGCTCTCAAAAAAGAAAGTTTCTATCGAACTCTCTCCGTCCTCCTCCACCCTTCTCTCTTTTGTTATAAGAACTAATTAGGTTAGGCAACTAATAGCTTCATTAGCTTAAGTGGCCAAGTTTAACTAAAACTAATCTTGCTTAGCCTCCAAGAAAGAAAATTTACTGAGTAATTGTAGCTTAATGATAACAGTTTAACTTAAGCAACTCATTTAATGTTTTCTAAATCACCTAAGTGTTCAATTCGCAAGTCCAAAATGATGAGTTTGAACTCCCTTCAAATTTCATTCTATTTCCCTTTCCATTCTCTAACTTTCTCTTCTAGATCTCAAGGAGAAAGTTTCTCTCTAACTCTCTCCGTCCGTCTCCAACTTCTCTCTTTTGTTCAAGGAACTACTTGGCTTGGGCAACTAGTCGTTTTATTAGCTTAAGTGGCCAAATTTAACACAAACTAATCTTGCTTAACCTACAAGAAAGAGACTTTACTGAGTAATTTAGCTTAACGATATTAGTTTAACTTAAGCTACTCATTTAATGTTTTCTGGATCATCTAAGTGTTCAATTCCCAAGTCCAAAAGGATGAATTTTGATTCGCTTTAATTTAAATCCTATTCCCTTTTCTTTTTCTCTAACTTTCTCTTTTAGCTCTCAAGAAGAAAGTTTCTTTTTTTTGGGTGGGTAAGTCATAAATTAAAGACAAAATTTACACATTTACAACGAGCATACCCCGGGTAATACAACAAATCTCATCCGCCTGGCACCCAATAAGAGAAAGCATAAATAAATCCAAAATTGTCCATATATCAATTTTTATCCCCAAGTATCTTCTACCGTCAAAAAAATAGTAGATGGATACTTGGGAAAGATATATGGACAATTATACAAAACTGGTTGAATAACCTATTAAACATTACAGCAAACCATGGCTGACTCTCTCTAACTCTCTCTGTCGTTCTCCGCCTTCTCATTTTTATTCTAGGAACTAATTAGGTTAGGCAACTAATAGCTTGATTAGTTTAAGTGGCCAAGTTTAACTGAAACAAATCTTGCTTAGCCTCAAAGCAAGAGAATTCACTGAGTAATTGTAGATCACTTAAGTGTTAAATTCTCAAGTCCAAAAGGATGAAGTTTAATTCACTTTAGTTTTCAAATCCTTTTCTTTTCCCTAACGTTATCTTCTATATCTCTAGGAGAAAGTTTCTCTCTAACTCTCTCCGTTTGTCTGTAACTGCTCTCTGGATCTTTCATCCATTGAATATCAGAATTTTCAATGTAAAGGACAGTTTCCTCAATGATAAAGTTCTGGACACATGGTACTGGAGGAGTGATCAATAGCCAGTTACAGAATAAGGCAAAAGGGATCACAATTAATGAATCTACTTCTGAATCCCAATCCCTATCTGCATCCAAACAGACTGATTATCTCATGCTCATGCATACAGTTACCTTCCAGAAATGGTGTATCAGGATTACCTTTATGATTAAGCATGATTTTATCATCAAAGATGCCATTGCTCTTGTTGATAGTGGAGCTGATATGAATTATATTCAGGAAGGACTAATTCCTACTAAATACTTTCATAAGACAACTCAATCACTTACGAGTGCAAGTGGTAATTCTTTGTATATCCAGTATAAACTTCCAGAAGTATTAATTTGTAATCAACGATTATGTCTTCCCTCTCAAGCCATAATCTTAGGAACACCTTTCCTGTGTTTATTAATGCCAATCACAAAAATTGATTCAATTGCATTCATACAACCCTAAATAATCAACTGATTATTTTTGAGTTTATTACAGAACTATATACTAAAGAATTAGATCAAATCAAGGATCTAGTTGATTTTAAAGAAAAACAAATTAATTTCTTGCAAAATGAAATTAGTTTCCTTAGCATCTTGATAAGCAACAAGCTCTCTGGCTTTTGAAGTAGAAGCTACTGTATTGGCCATAGTGTTGGCTACTGTATTAACTTCTTCTGTAGAAACAGTACTCATCTGAATGTATAGTGACCATATATGAATAATTAAAATAGAATAAACCTAACTATAGTTAACATTAGCACAAAACCAGGAATAGTATTAATTATAGTTTTAGTTTATTTTATCTTAATTATGCCATATATGGTCTCATAATCTACTGTACTGGAGGAGGAGGCCTTACGGCCGTAGCCAAAAGGAAAATTTGTTCCTGTAGTTGGTTTTGGGTTTTTTCAATCTGTTGGTTACAGTATTCTAATTGTTGCTTAGCCCAATTATCATTAGGGAAAATACTTAAAAACTGGATATAATTATCTCATCTGAAAATATAATAATCTAATATTTCATGTAGAATAACAAGAATATTAACAGAACTCATTCATTATAAAGACTTGAAAGAAAAATACTTACAATTAGTACTGCAAGCTTTATTATTATACTTCAAACGGTAGGAGGAAGATTACACACTAAGAAAGAGAGAGAGAGAGTACAAACTTATAAACTGGAAAACTAAAAATATTAATGCGTGCCTTCAACAAGGGTGAGGCATCCCTTAAATAGAAAAAGAAAAGATCATGGATAAGGATGAGAGAGACAAGTGGCGTGTCCTAGTTAGTGGTGAAGTCGATTATCTTATCTCCTCGAGATTCCCTTATTGCTTAGTGTCAGCAAGGGCTAGCTGGATGGTCAGTTGATATGATGGTGAACAAGGAATCTACTTTTGCCGAAAGTAGATTTGTCATGACATATAGCTGGAAAGTGGTGCTGGATTAGTGGAGGACAAAGAAATGCATTATTCCGCTTTTCCTTTTCCTTTCTTGTCTTTTTCTTTGCCTATCTTTTTAGCAATGACTCATGTCAAGGAATCCCAAAAATCTCCAAGATTTGGGTCGGCATCTGTTGGATCTTGTCATTCACCTGCCAATACCTTGAATTCATTATCATCTTCAGAAGGATCAGTATGGCCTTCGTCTTCTGGATCTCCATGACTGGTACCAGATTTCATATTGGTATCATCTCTGGTGAATGACTGAAGAAATTGTTATTTCATATAGTCCATACTTTTGATGACTAATTCTTGTTCTGAAAGTGCTGGATATTTTTGTCGTAATTCATTTTGAATTTGGACAAAAGGATTCTGGACTATTGGTGTGGCTGGGGTAAGCTTGGGAGTAGCATCCCAGCAAGCCTGTGTGTGACTTTTAATTTTTTGGAGGAGTTCTTGATAAGGTTTTGGATCATCCATTTGATGAGGTTTTAGATCATCCATTTTATTGCACCATTTATAAAAGAAAACTCGTTTTAAATGGGGAACTTTATTCTGGAAATCACATTGAAAATCCCATTTCCAAATCCATGGAATTCCAAAGCATATTACAAACTGTAATGTAGATTTGGACATAGATATGTCCTTATATCCTGGAAGGTGATTGTATACAATTTGCCATTCTTTAAATGCATTATGAACATCTTCTGGAAAGGCATCAATCTGAATACCAAATTTCTTGAATGAACTTCCATTTGTAATTTTGTGCAACTTCCATTTTTAATTTTATTCAACATCCATTTTATTCAATTTCTTTTTCTATTCAACTTCCCTTTTTGTCTAATTTCCAAATAGATCGTTAAGGTATAGTGTTTTATTGAATGAACTTCCATTTTTAATTTTATGCGACTTTCATTTTTATTTTTATTCAACTTCCATTTTTATTCAATTTACTTTTCTATTCAACTTCCTTTTTTATTTAATTTCCGAATATATCATTAAGGTATAGTGGTTTCTTTAATGAATTTTGATTTTTACTTTTATGCAACTTCCATTTTTGTTTTTATTCAACTTCAATTTTTATTCAATTTCCTTTTTTATTCAACATCCTTTTTTATTTAATTTCCAAATAGATCGTTAAGATATAGTGGTTTCTTGACTGAACTTCCATTTTAATTTTATGAAACTGCCATTTTTATTTTTATTCAACTTCTTTTTTTATTCAATTTCCTTTTCTATTCAACTTCCTTTTTTTATTTAATTTCCAAATAGATCGTTAAGGAGCATGGAATTTGCATCTAAATTTCCAGATGAAATTAAAGACAAAACTCAATTACAGCGATTTTTGGGTAGTTTAAATTATATTCATGATTACTATCCTAATCTTGCTACTGATGCAGTTATTGTATATTCCACACTTAGAAAAAATCCTCCTCCATGGGGATTAGAACATACAGAAGTTGTTCAGAAGATTAAGGCTCGAGTCAAAACTCAACCTTGTCTCTCTTTACTAAATCCAGAATGCAGAAAAATTGTAGAAACTGATGCTTCTAACTTAGGTTATGGTGGCATACTTAAACAATTTAATCCTAACAATAAAAAAGAACTTTTAAGATTTACTTCTGGTATTTGGCATCAAGCAACTAAAAATTATCCGACAATTAAACAAGAATGTTTAGCTATTGTTAAATGTGTTTTAAAATTCCAGGATGATTTACTTAATCAACACTTTTTAATACGAGTTGATTGTTCTACAGCCAAACAGATTTTTAAAAAGGATGTTAAATATCTGGCTCAAAAACAAATTTTTGCCACTTGGCAGGGCCAACTTTCTGTTTTTGATTTTGATATTGAATATATCAAAGGACAAACTAATTCTCTTCCAAATTTTCTAACTCGTGAATATTTATAGGGCCTTAATGCAGAATAGA
Source organism: Camellia sinensis (assembly GCF_004153795.1). Taxonomy (NCBI): domain Eukaryota; kingdom Viridiplantae; phylum Streptophyta; class Magnoliopsida; order Ericales; family Theaceae; genus Camellia; species Camellia sinensis. The sequence continues at coordinate 904,837 of NW_021026955.1, read as the reverse complement.
GGTCGGGGCTCCGGTCGACGGGGCCGTGGAAGGGGATCCAATCCCTATCATACAGAATTTCCAGGCTTACATGCCTTTGATGATAAAATCAGGCTTAATCATAAAGGTAATCCTGATATACCATTTCTGGAAAGTAACTGTATTCATGAGCATGAGATAATCAGTCTCTTTAGATGCGGATAGGGATTGGGATTCAGAAGTAGATTCATTAATTGTGATCCCTTTTGCCTTATTCTGTAACTGGCTATCATCTTTTTAATTTTAGAATTAATAGCAATGTTGGAGGTTTGTAAATTCTTGATTTCAACTTTCAAAGCACTAACTTCCATTTTTAAATCCTGGATAGTTAAAGGTTTAGCTTCAGTAACAGGTTAAAGTCTTTGAAATACTTCTTTCATACCGTAATGTTGTGGAGGAAGGATTTATCCCTGCTTTTGTTGCTGTAAACACAATTCGAGAAATTTTAATTTCATTTCTGGATCAGAGATCTGATCATCAATATGAAGCATATTTTGTTCAGAATCTGTGAGAACATTGATACTAGGTCCTCCAACATCAAGTCCATTCATTTCAACTATTGCTTTCCAATAGTTAACCTCATCAGAAACTTGATTGATATGATTTTTACATTCACAAATTTCTGGAGAGTCATCAGATTCTTCATCAGTATCTGATGAATAAAAAGCGGCAATTTCATCTTCTTCATTAGAAGAAGTGTCTGATTCATCAGAAAGCATTCTGAGAATCTGTTGCTGGATTTCATTATCTAGGGATAATTCATTAAGCTTTTGTTGTATTTTGGATTTACAACGATTAGCATAATGACCTATCTGTCCACATTTATAACATTTAATTGTGGATTTAGATTTCTTTCTGGAATATTTTTGTTTTCCATTGGAAGGGAATTGTTGCTAAACTTGATGATTCGCATATTTATGTTTTCGGGATTTTTTTGAATAATTCTTAGAAGATTTTCCAATTTTATGTTTTCTCTGTTTATGAGGATACTGGAGTTTTGTGTCATAGGCAAATTGCTCACAAAATTCACCTAATTCTTTTCTTCCTGTAAGATGTTGGTGTTTCATCTGCTGTTGTAGTTTAAGGTCGTTGCATAAAGCAAGACCTTCATCAGTAATTAGACCTACAAGTTGACCATAGGTATATCTACTGTATGGGATAGCCAATTGATTATGACGATCTCTTAACTTCTTTCTGACTCTTTCGGCAAAAAGAGTAGGAAGACCATCAATAAATTTGGCTTTCCAATGATCTAAATTAGCATCAGCTCTTTGATGCACTTTCATCAGGAATACATCCTTATACCATCTAAAATGGCATAAAGATGGACATCTTAATTTTTATAATAGTTCTCTACATCGATCTTCAATGCCGGTAACGGCACCAATAAAATAGAGAACTATACTGTTAACCAGGGTATAAACAGCATCTTGTTCTGTAGTTTCAGCTCTAGTGACTGGATCAGTCTTGATTCGAGTAGAACCTAAGATTTCATTATTTTGGGTTGTATTAAGGATATTATCCCACCATCATTTAAGAAGTCCTGTAAAGCCACTAACAATAAATCTGGCTACTTGGTGGTCAGTATTCTCATTTTGTTTGCATAGAGTAGCAAACATGAGCATATGTTGAAGAACTTCAAAGATCTGATATTCTAAAAGACCATCGATATTCCATTCATAAATGGTGCTACTATGATAGGATTTCTGGCTATGAAGGAAGTCTTCTTCATAAAGAAGATCCATAGGGCTAGGTCTGGAATAATTGTATCTGCTAGGAGCAGTATAAGCTGTTCTATCTATATTTGTTCCATAATGAACATTATTAATAGAGGTAGGTTCATTTTGGAAATTGGCCTGAATTTCAGAGATTTGGTGAGGTTCCAAATCCTGATAATTTTCATTAAATTCTGGAATATGATTTCTGGATAACATATTAACTTGTGAGGATTCTCCTATATGAAGATTTTTAATCTTAGTAAGAAGAGTATCCATAAATTCTATATTATCCTTTTTAGGTTTTAAATTAAAATTTGTAACTATAGAAGCAGGCTTAAAAGCTACAGGCTGGATGTCTGGATTTTTGGGTTGAAGATGACAGGTGTTTTTTATGTGAACAACTATTTCTTCAATTCCGGTTAATTGTTTACCCATTGTTTGACAGTAAAGATTAGTATAATTATTCTGTTTGAGAACAGGAATAATTTCCTTAATAGTCAAAGCATAGTTGCTTTTTGGTGGAGGTTCCACAAAAGCTGTGATGACTAAGGGTTGGCTGGAAGTAGAATCACTTGGAAGTAATTCTAAAGATTTTGCGGGGGAATGTACTGAAGTAATTACATTACCATCAGTAGTGACCCAATTTTTCTGGATATTTTCTACAACATTTATTTGAGAATTCTGGATGTTACCATTTTCCATATACCATAATGGAAAAGGTTGAAGGTTTTGGTTTTCTTCCAAATGGCTGTAATACAGGATTTTAATTTCTGTTAATTGTACTGGAGTGTGATTTGCAAAATACCATTCTCTGAATTTTGCATATTTTGCCTGATTAAAATCCTGATTTGGGATTTTCCGGTTTTCACTTTCTGGACTAAAATCCATTAAACTTCAAAATTCATATCACTGGTAGTAGGACTATAAGGTCCTTTGCTACTAGATTCCCTTGGTTCATAAACACCATGTGGGATTCTATTGGTCGAAAACTGTAATCCTTGGACAACTGGATCCATAGGGTCTATGTGGTCTGGATTACTTGGTGGCCTAGATGGCATACTGTAGACGTCCCCGAACGTCCCAAGAGGGAAATCCTGCCCGTTTTGTTCATTTGGGCTCACTACAGTTCAGGACTCAATGTCACGGTCCTATATCTAATCTCGCAGAGTGCAATGCAATACCGATGAATCATCGAAGAGTCCAAATCTGAAAAATCGTTTTGAAAAACTGATTTTTAGAAAGAAGTGACAAATATGGACTGCTTTGCTAGATATAGAGTCGCCACCTAAATTTTTTATTTTTGGGAAATTTAGGAAACCCTGACTCGTGCCTAAGGCCACGTGTCCGTCATCACCAAAGTTTCCTTGGCTCGGGAACTTGGGTACGATTGGGGAAGGTCACTTCGTGAGCACCCCCGCTCGCCCGATCAAAGATCGGCCTCTACTAACCATGATATCTAGTTTTGAAAACATTATGCGTTCTTATTCCGATTATTAACCTAGATTTACTATGTGATGCCCACAGCATACAAGTATAGATTGGATCGCCTGAATTGGAACAAAACACCTCATGTTTGCTTTTGAAATGGTTTGCTACTCGCAACTAGGCTAAAATGCGAATTTGCCACCCTCAGGTGGGCTTAGAAAACAAGATGATTCGCTACTCTCAAGTGGGCTTAAAACTCACAGTCAATGCATTATTCCAATTCAGATGACCCAACCTTCACCCACAGGCATTCAAGCAGATATATCACATAAGCACATAGCCTCATGGTAAGCATGCTATCATGTAAGTCACTCACATACATGCAAGGATGCTGAAACATAAACACTTACCGAGTACTCCAAGCCAAAACAAAAGCTATGTTAGAAATCCATGCATGATCCTAACCACACAGAAATGCCTAATGCAGCGCATACAAAATGCAACTATAGTAGCCTCAGCTATTCTAGGATGGCATATGATGATGCTACAACTAACAAGTATTCAACATGGAATTGAAATACAATGCAGTTAGTATGATGCGCCGAGCCCGGTGCATGCAAGACAGATGAATGAATGCAAACATGCGAGTATAAGTATGCTAATTGAAACATGCCCTAATCTCACCATCATAAGCTGATAAATAAAAGGGAGAAAGACGTGGGGTTGGAAGACTTACATCACACACACGCACACTTATTACAACATTGCCCCCCCTCGAGGGGTCCGAATAAATAATACAGTCTGAATAAATGACAGCTACAGCTAATTATTACACAACATTAACTAATTAACAAACTAGCTAAGTAAGCCTGTAAACTACATGAATGTGATTGCCTCGGCTCTGTTTTGGGTGACGATGGACGTATGCGTGCTCGAGTCACCTCGTCGGGAAATTCCATCGTGATGCCTCGCCTTGCCTTTGTTTGCAATTGATCTCAGAAACTTGCACAAAGCTCCAGAAGGCTGAAACTCCACCTTGGGAAAGCTGCCAACCAGATATTGGCTTGGAAAACACCTGCCAACCACCTTTTGTGATGGAAACCAAAAAAGGTGGTCGACCTGCCAGGAAACCTGGTCGGCCGACCACTTTCTGCCCCAGGCTTTTGGTTTTTCTGCCGCAAAGGCAAGAGGGAGAGAAAGCAAGGTTTTTCAACATATGTGTGCAAGACCACTCTCCTCGTCCCTACACAAGCTCAAGGGAGTGTAGACCTCGATCCTCGTGCCACCAATTACGCCTCTCGATGCATGATGACTGAGAAGTTAAATTGCACGACTCAATGGGACGTGAATGCACATATAAGCAAGTAAAGCCAACAACTCTATCATGGATAGTCAAGAGTGTCAGCCACCGGAAATTGAGACACGTTTCGTTACTTTGAGTACGAAACGCCCCTCGTTTCCCGTGTTTGGACTAACTCCTACTCCAAACACAATGCAAAATGCATGACATGCACAAATGCAACTAGCATGCAATCCTAATGCAATGTGACCTAACCATGCAAACATGCAAGGATGAGATGCAAACATGCTACTAGCATACACAATGCTATAAACTATATGGAATACACAATGCGACTAATGACCTAGCATACGCGATGCACACACGAAGATGGATATACACAAAGACATAATCAAAGCATACACAATGCGATGGTCAAACATGCAACAACATGAACCAAAAAGCATACACAATGCAAGGTGGACTTAAACCAATATGAGTGGACCTCGGCCACACTCAAATCAGTGGCCATATGATGAAAATGAGACAACCTAAACACATGCAAACATGCACGATGCAAGGGACCGATCCTAAGGCATCAAATGCCACTCTGCCAAAGCATGGCAAGGGATGAAAGATGGCATACAAACATGCAATTTCCAGCTCTGAAATAATATGCTCAATGGTCCCGAATCATGGAAACATGTCACCCAATGCATGAAAATCCCCAGAAACTCAAAACTAGGCAAATGCATTGAACCACAAGTATGCAAAGCAAGCATTATTTGACCATGAGGCATGAAAATAGAGCCAAGGCAGTCCTAAACATGCACCAAATCAGTTTCAAGCATGGCCAAAAATTGCTAATATGAAGGGCTAAAACAACATGCGACATAGGCTAGTAAGCATGGTTTACATTACAAGTATATGAAGCACAAGAGAGGTCACCAAACCAACCCAAAACAGCAACATGGTATACTAAAATATGCCCAAATAACCACTGAAACTCAGTCAACGCATGCAAAAATGATGGGCTCCTTTGGAGGGCCATAGAAGGGGTTGTTCCACACCTATATGACGGACACACCGAATGGCAAACCAACTCTGGAAATAGGTTATGAGGGTCCTAAAACCCACCAAAAATAGCCTGAAATGGATTAATGAAGCATGCAATGAAAGGTCCCCTTGAAAGGCCTTAAGGAGGATTGCTCCACACATGCATGAGGGACACAAAATATAGCAAAATGGGCTCCGGACAGAGTCAAGGTAGACCTTAAAACTCACCAAATATGGCCTGAAATGTGACTTCGAAGCATGCAAAATGGAGCCCCTTTCGAAGGCCAAAAGGGCCAACAAACAAGACAAGGAGAGTGGGGGTCACCCCCCTCTGATATTGGTTCTCAAAACAGTGTGCTAGCCAATGAAAATCCACTAGATTTCAGTGGCTAGAAGGCCAAACAAAGCATGCAACAAAGGCCCAGATGCAAGGCTCAAAACAAGAGGCAAACAAGCATACAAGGGGGGTAGATGACCTCAAACAGAAAAATGCCCTGAATCAAACATCAAGAGGGGCTCAAAATAAGACTCTTTTCAGTTTAAGATGAAACCCAGAAATGCTTGCAAATAGGGCTAAGTTATGAAGCAAAACAATGCAAAAATGAGAAAAATGAGGACTTACCCTTGTAGCACAGCAATGCAGCAAGTTCTGGACCAAGAAGGTGAGTCTTCAACCTCTGAAAAACAGTTCCAAGATGCTTGGATGGATGGTGGAGGTGGTAGGCTAGGAGGTGTGGTGTAAATGGCCAAGAATATTAGGGTTTGGAGCTTGAAGAAGAGAGCTATAGAGGGTGGAGTGTATAAGCCTTAGCCAAATGTGTCTAACCCTTGCAAATGGAGGGGGAGTGTTTGTTTTATAGAGGGAGAGAGATAAGGCTTCTTGGAGAAGCCTTAAGAGAGGGTCAAAGCTTCTCAAAGAAGCTTAACCAAAAGGGTCAAGCTTCTCCTTGAAGCTAAGAAAAAGGGTCAAAACCCCATTTTGAAGACCAAAAAGAGGGTCAAAATCTCGAAGGAAGGGTCAAGTGCTTCACAGCTGGCACAGCTGTGTTGCACTCAGGAGGGCCAAAAAGGAGGTGGTTGGCCGACCAGTTCAAGTGGTCGTCCGACCACATGACCTGGTCGGCCGACCAGGGTTCAAAAGGGTCAAGCTGAAATACTGGTCGGCCATACCAGAAAGGTGGCCTCCCAGGTGAATAGAATATAGCTGTATGGTGGAAAACTAGAAAATGTGGCCCAGGTGTGAGAAAAACCAGCTTTCTAGCAAGGTTCAAAAGGGTCAAGAAGAAAAGTTGGTCAGCCTACCCATATTGGTGGCCTCCTAGGTGAGAACAACACAATGGTGGTATGGGAGACCAGAAATTGTGGTCCAAAAGTGAGAGAAACTAGCTTTCTGTCAAGAAAAGCAGCTGGAGGAGTGAGAAAATGGTTTTCAAAATAAGTGCTGGTCTCCCACCATACTACCACCTTCCTAACAATGAAAATAGGGTCCATACCAAAAAAAAACCCTAACCGATGCAAAACAAGGGTTCGGGGTCCAAAACACGCGGCCCAGGGCCCCGAAAACAGGCTGTTAGGTACCGGAAGTGGCGTGCGACCACGAAGGTGGTCTCTCGGGCCACAGTGTCCCTCAAAAGAGAGGAAACAAGGTGTGTGCCAAAACCCGAAGCAAACGGAGGTAGTTAAGCGGTCCCGAACCGAGGCACACGGCCGACGGCTCCGAAAACTGAAAACTGGTCTCTAAATGGAAAAAATGTCCTATGACCACGAATCGTAGCCTACGGCCACTGAGAGATGGTCTACGAGACCTCTCCCTTCCTTCGAGAAGAGAAAATGAAGAAAACAAGACCTGGTTCGCAAACCGAGGCAAAGCATAAAAAAGCCCCAAAGTCCGGAGGCAAGGCTCTCAGCTGAGACTCCGCAACCTCAGAACGAGCACAATTTGCAACATCACCAAGCACTCAGTTCGTGACGTCTGAGTCTTAAGGTTGGTCAAAAATAGGTTGTCTACAGTTGCCCCTCTTTGACAGAACTCGAAAGTCATACGTGACGGGAGTGAATGTCAAAGCCCAGAGACGACCCATTTTTGACAAGGCCAAAGACTTAGACAAACAGGCAAGATAAACAAAGAGATGTGCCCGCAGGCTGGGGCAGGATGCGAAGAGTATGCAACAAAACAGTGTAAATGATATACAATGCAATGCAATGATATGATCAACCCACGAGCAATGCAAGACCGCACAAATATCATGAAGAGGATGGAGATACAACATCAAACTTCGTCTACCATAGAAAAGGTGCCGACACCCTCAAACCACAATCCTATCAGTGGAATAGGTGCGTACACATCCAGAACTATGTGTGTGTAGACGGAACACAAGATACAAGTAATTGGGTGGCATGATATGAGTGAGGAATGATCTGCTGAAGAGAGATCGTGATCCTAAATGCTGGATGCAACACACTACACTACAATGTAATGAATGCAATGGATAAGGCGCGCGGCCAAACCAAATTTTGCCTAGGAAAGGCATGGACACAAGCAAACCATGTCTAACACGGAAATGGTGTCGTCACCCTCAAACCACAATCCCATTAGTGGAATAGGTGCGTACACAAAATCTTTTAACCATGCTTCGACGTGAAAAGTATGGGCACATACCAGACCAAGCTCAACATGGAAAGGCGCAAGGCATAGATAGATACTGCAGTAAATGCATGCAAACTATAATGCAATGTATTCTATATGTAATGCAATGGACATACTATACGATGTAGTAGTTAGGGAGCGAAGGTACCTTACAGGGGCATTTGGCAATGACCTACCTCAGTAATGTCCTACCTCATGCTGATGTGGGAATCTTCCCCTTCTTTTCGGTTGAACCACAGGTACTACTTTGCTCCCTCACTGTGGTCGCAGCTTTCCCTATTCTCCAACAGGGTGACAGACTAGGTTGGTTCAGTATCCAGAATTGAGGTGCATTCACATGCTATCTCAATCTATGGGGCTACCAGACAGATTTCAAGCCGAGGATATACCTCTGGGTATTTAAACCACACCTTAGTCTCGGAAATTCCGAACCTTTGCGTTCTAGGCAAGAGCCATTCGAACTTTAGTTTCCACCGTCTCAGTTGGTCTCCTAAGAACTCACTGCAAACACAGGCAGGTGGCTATACTAGACCACCGGAAGTCGTTCGGGCACGACAAACACCAAAGGAATTGAACCTTTAGAGGATTTAAGGTCTCCTAGACCAAAGAGTGCACAAGACAGTGCGAATGAATGAATGCACAAAATAGTGCTATACAGATGCACAAAATAGTGCGATGCTAAAGGTGTACAAAACAGTACGAGCAAGGTGAATGCACAAAGCAGTGCGATGCAGATAAGGTGCGCAAGATAGCACGATACAATGTACAAACAAGTGTGAAGAGGTACGCAAAATAGCGCGATGTGATATGCAAAGCACAAGATAGTGCGATTGAGGTGCGCAAAATAGCGCGAATGAATGCAATGCACAGGACAGTGTGATGCGCAAAAATAGCACGAATGTAAACTGCACAAAATAGTGCGAGTGAGATACAACCACAAGATGCACAAGACAGTGCTAATGAGATACAAAGTGTAAGTGCACAAGACAGTGCGATAAAATACATGAACAATGCAAGTAAAGTGCACAAAATAGTGCGATGCGCAAAATAGCGCGATAAGATGTATACACAATGCAAGTAATGGCACACGGCTTACGACATAGCACTCCATTCATTCGGCACACAGCTCACTACACAACACTTTGTTTGTTCGGCACGCGGCTCATAACACAATATTCTGTTCATTTGGCACGCAGCTCGAAACACAGCACTATGTTTATCTTGGCACACAGCTCATTTTTCGGGCACACACCTCGTTTTTGGGCACACGGCTCATTTTTCGGGCACACGGCAGATCTCGGGCACACAACTCGTTTGGGGGCACACAACTTATTTTCGGGCACACAGCTCATAACACTGCTCAATTTGAACACTCAGTCCATAACACAGCATTCGGTTTGCATTTTGAACACACAGATCAAGCATTCGAACTTCTGAACACGCAGCTCAAACTTTTGTCGTGAACACGCAGCCCACATATTTGAAATCTGAACACACAGCTCAAACTTTTGTCGTGAACACGCAGCCCACATTTTCTTGAAATCTGAACACACAGCTCAAACTCTTGCGGTGAACACGCGGCCCATACTTTCTTGAAATCTGAACACACAGCTCAAACTTGTTGTCGTGAACACACAGCCCACAGTTTTTGAAAGTTGAACATGCAGCCTAAACTCTTGATGGTGAACACACAGCCCACAGTTTTTGAAAGTTGAACACGCAACCCAACCTCTTGTAATCTGAACACACAGCTCAAACTTTTCACTTTTGAATACATAGCTCATACTTTTCAACTTTTGAACACGCAACTCAAAATTTTCAAATTTCTGAACACGCAGCTCAGTCTCTTCAACTCTTGAACACGCAGCTCAAATCTTTCAAATTTCTCAACACGCAGCTCAGTCTCTTCAACTTTTGAACACGCAACTCTTCAACTGTTGAACACGCAGCTCAGTCTCTTCAAATCTTGAACACGCAGCTCAAATTTTTTAAATTTCTGAACACGCAGCTCAATCTCATCAATTTTTGAACACGCAGCTCAAAATTTTCAAATTTTTGAACACGCAGCTCATATCTTTCAAATTTTTGAACAAGCAGCTCAGTCTTTTCCACTCTTGAACACGCAGCTCAAATCTTTCAAATTTCTGAACACGCAGCTCAGTCTCTTCAACTTTTGAACACGCAGTTCTTCAACTATTGAACACGTAGCTCAAATTTTTCAAATTTCTTAACACGCAGCTCAGTCTCTTCAACTCTTGAACACGTAGCTTAAATTTTTCAAATTTCGCAGCTCTGTCTCATCAATTTTTGAACACGCAGCTCAAATTTTTCAAATTTCTGAACACGCAGCTCATATCTTTCAAATTTTTGAACAAGCAGCTCAGTCTTTTCCACTCTTGAACACGCAGCTCAAATCTTTCAAATTTCTGAACACGCAGCTCAGTTTCTTCAACTTTTGAACACGCAGTTCTTCAACTATTGAACACGTAGCTCAAAATTTTCAAATTTCTTAACACGCAGCTCAGTCTCTTCAACTCTTGAATACGTAGCTTAAATTTTTCAAATTTCGCAGCTCTGTCTCATCAATTTTTGAACACGCAGCTCAAATTTTTCAAATTTCTGAGCACGCAGCTCAAATCTTTCAAATTTCTGAACACGCAGCTCAGTCTCTTCAACTCTTGGACACGCAGCTCAAATCTTTCAAATTTCTCAACACGCAACTCAATCTCTTCAACTTTTGAGCACGCAGCTCTTCAACTGTTGAACACGCAGCTCAGTCTCTTCAAATCTTGAACACGCAGCTCAATCTCATCAATTTTTGAACACGCAGCTCAAATTTTTCAAATTTCTGAACACGCAGCTCAAATCTTTCAAATTTTTGAACAAGCAGCTCACTCTTTTCAACTCTTGAACACGCAGCTCAAATCTTTTAAATTTCTGAACACGCAGCTCAGTCTCTTCAACTTTTGAACACGCAGCTCTTCAACTATTGAACACGTAGCTCAAATTTTTCAAATTTCTGAACACGCAGCTCAGTCTCTTCAACTCTTGAACACGTAGCTTAAATTTTTCAAATTTCACAGCTCAGTCTCATCAATTTTTGAACACGCAGCTCAAAATTTTCAAATTTCTGAGCACGCAGCTCAAATCTTTCAAATTTCTGAACACGCAGCTCAGTCTCTTCAACTCTTGAACACGCAGCTCAAATCTTTCAAATTTATGAACACGCAGCTCAGTCTCTTCAACTTTTGAACACGCAGCTCTTCAACTGTTGAACACGCAGCTCAAATTTTTCAAATTTCTGAACACGCAGATCAGTCTCTTCAACTCTTGAACACGCAGCTCAAATTTTTAAAATTTCTGAACATGCAGCTCAGTCTCATAAATTTTTGAACACGCAGCTCAAATTATTCAAATTTCTGAACACGGAGCTCAAATCTTTCAAATTTCTGAACACGCAACTCGGTCTCTTTAACTCTTGAACACGCAGCTCAAATCTTTCAAATTTCTGAGCACGCAGCTCAGTCTCTTCAACTTTTGAACATGTACCTCAAAATTTTTAAATTTCTGAACACGCAGCTCACATTTGATTCTGAACACACAGCTCATGACCCGGTACTCCATTCGTTTTCAACACACGGGATGCAGTGTCGGAATTCAGAGAAGTCGAAACAAACTCAGATGCTCCTAATTTTCCCTACTTCCTTTCGCTTCGAAGTCTGGAACCTATATAGCTTCAGATAGGTTCTGGTTTTACTGTTCCCACATGACCCGGGTTGAACCATGCAGTTTTTTTGAAAGAACAAAATCTTGTTTTGCACAAATATGGAGAACGGCACGGCACTCTGAGCACAAAACGATTTTTGAAATTAAGAAATGTGTTCTTAACTGGGTATTGAGCCTACGACTGAACACAGTGAAAAAGACTCAACAACGGAAAACAAAAAGGTAAACAACCTGAACACAATGAGACACGCTTGGAACGACTCAAGGCAAGAATCGAGACAAACAAAACAAAAGACACGACACACAGACGTGTTACAAAGACGAGAGACCTCTCAGTACGCGAGGAGCCAGTTTCTTTGGGTATTATTTCCCGCCCTTTCTCATCTGTGATTCTCACATCACTCGGCCCTCGGGCTCTGTTTTTCTCTCGAAACCCGTTCCTCGCTTTTCCTCTTAGCGCATATCTCTCTATTCTTTAATCTCTCATTTTTAATCCCTCTCCCTGGGTGATTAATGGATAAACAAGATAGTTGTGGGTTTATGCCCAACATTATCAGCTCGCGGCTACTTCTTCTGGTGACGTCTAGTCAATGCCCTGGATGAGGGAGTGGAATGCATTGATCCATTCCAGTTCGTGCTTCGCACTTGGCTCGATACCTCACTGCTTAGAGGATGTGAGAGCTTTCTGCCCTTTTGCGGTCAGCTTCAGTGGTGCCCTTTTCTAGCAAGTATGATGCCCTTTCTGGCAAGTGTGTTGATAAAGGGGAAAAGATAGAAAACCTAACTCAACTGTGCCCCTAGTTCATCATTTTGACCATTTTTTGTTTTTGGCTTTCTACTAAAACAATTTTGACCAACATGAGAGTTAGATTAACATGCTTGTTCAATTTTCTGATTTGAAATCATGCAAGTTAGGTTATGAGCACTGAAAATTTTCCTTTTTAGGTCCAAGAAATGGTCTAGTTTTGGAAAAGTGGAATAATTTTTGAGAGAATTAGTCAACCTCAGTAAAAATTCTCAAAACTATTTTTGCAAACGGCCACTGCTCAACGAGCATGGAACCTACTCTCGAGATGCACAACCTCAGGTCCGAAAGAGAATTGCCCATTGTTTGAATGGCACTGCATGGCAACGGAAAGTTGCCCCTTGTTTCAATGGCACCGCAGCGCCCTGTATGGCAACGGAAAGTTGCCCCTTGTTTGAATAGCACCGCAACACACTGTAACCAATTTTGAAGGTAACGATCACAACCAAACTCTCGGATACAGAGAAGTCAAAGATGACCAGAACCATCACATGGACTCAGTTGAATTTGAAGTGTTTTACGGCTGGACTTCAGAATGAAGTTGCCTACGATCCCAAACATGGGAATCAAGCCTTACGTAGTTCGTGGTTAAGGTACACTCGGGTATTTAACCTCTCCATGTGCGCTCTAACTTTTGCCAAGGCCGCCTTTCCGGGTGTTCAACCTTGCAAGCTCTGTTCTTCTTTTCTTTTCATTTCTTTTCTTCTTTTTTCATCTTTTCTTTTTATTTTCTTCATTTTTATTCTTTTCTTTTCTTCATTCTTTGTATTTTTCTGTTTTTCTCTTTTTTTTTTTTTGTTCTTTTTCTTCTTTTTCTTGCTCTAACTTTGCCTGGGTCGCCTTTCCGGGTTTTTGGCCCAACGAGCCTCCCAAGGGTAAAAGTGTAGCTTTGTCCATGTCAAATGGTTTTGAGATCTTGAAGTCATCTGAATCTAGGAGAATGGTTGTTGTTTGCTAACGATGCAGGAGTCCATCCAAAGGGGGGCTGAATTTGCCCCTAGTGTTGTGGGTAGGAACTCAGTTATCCTTCAGCAATACTTCCTTCTTTCCTCCCTTCTAGGATTTGGCATTCTTGCCGATCTTCGTTAGCTTGAGAAACATCCCAATTTTCTTGACTCTTCGAGTACATCTGACATTTTTTGCCCCTAGTGTCGAGGGGTGCCTCTGATTTAGCTTTGCAAGCTTCTTTTGATCATATCCGATCTTCTTTGATCTGACTTTCTTGCCTCTTGTTCGAGGGCTGCTTCAAATCTGGCCACACAAGCCTCACATCATGATTGACCTTTGAACGTTCTAAATCCAAGTTCAAGGTTTAAAAGCAAAGGGGTCAAGTCTCGAGGCTGAGAGCGATCCTAGGCTGCACAATCTCAAGAGCGATTCCACACAAGTCTTCGCAGGACCGCGCAAAACATTTTTTGAAATCTTTTAAGAAAGCAACTAATCGCTCGCGCTGAAGATAGTGTGGAACCAATCTGGATCAAGCCAGAGTCCTTCTCAGTACTCACATTAACAAGCATGATTTCATTCATTAAGGGCTTAGCACGCCTTTCTTTCTCTCAGTTGCTCAAATTTTTGCAAATCCTGAGGAATTCCTTCCTCTTTGTTTTCAACACATCGTGTTAGAAAATGTTTTGAAAAACTTAGGTCAATCCAATGATTTAAAGGTGCAGAAGAGCAGGTGAGATGCTTCGCCAATTCGTCTTAGATTTTCTAGCACAACCAGCACAAGGCAGAAGCAAATGCAAGAGTGTGAAAATTACTGCTGTTCCATTCAAATTTGGTTGGTGTAACTGGCTCCAAGAAGAAACAGACTCACAACAAAAATGAAAAGATAAACGTAAAACAAAATGGTGATGCCCGAGGTAACGCCCCCGGAATCACCCGACCTTTGTATAACAGGACTGACTCGATACAACGAGACAGACCCTTAATAAAAAAGACTGACTCAAGACAATGAGACAGACTCAAAACAAAACTACAGAACTGACTCAACACCCAAGTCAGAAACTACAAAACTAGCATTCGCAATTGCTCAAAATAGTGCGTGCCATACGCCACATCCGAGGTAAACTGTGCGCCGCCCGCAGGTGGTCCAACCCCTGGTCACATACTTGCATTATCCTCGAAATCCACTAACCCGGTGGTGACAGACTTTTCCGAGCTTAGCGGGAGGATGACTTCATTGTCAATCAAATCTTGCACTTCGTGGCGAAGATGGAAGCAGTTGTCGGTGCTGTGACCGGTTTGTTGATGGTATGCACAGTACTGGGTACCATCATGTTTAGCTAGAAGGGGACTTGGGAGTGGCCGAGGCTCGAGGGGTTTGAGATGCCCTTTTTCAACGAGGATTTGAAAGGCCTTAGACAAAGGCATGTAGAGGGCATGGAAGACCCTGCGACCCCGGGGCGGATACTTCAAGGTTTGCTGACTTTTGCTGGACGCACTAGCGAAAGGGTCAGCAGGCGCTGGCTTGGATTGTCGATCTCTTCCGAGTGCAAGATTAAAGCTCAAAGGATTGTTTCTGGTACGATGGCCCTTATCCCAGTTTTTCCCTTGGCTTGAACTGCTCTCACTCTGAGTGGGAAAAGTGTTATCCACAGTTTTTACAACAATAGCGAGCACCTGCTGTTTATTCAGTCCTCCAACTTTCAAAGCCTCAACAGCCCACAGGAGTTGTTTGTAGAGATTGGTGTCCACCTTCACCTTGTTCTTACCACTCGCCTCGGCTTGGTAGAAGGTTTGAGTTGCTACATCAGAGTGGAGCCCCGTTGTTGTCGACATGCCATTGTCGGAACTTGGGATGGCTTTAGGTTGGCTGAGTTCGATTACAATTCACCCCAGTAGCGGGGGCTCCTCCGGTATGAAGTTCCCGGCATACGATGCGATTAGTGGCGAAGCCGACATTCCGTAGGCTAGATCAGCCACAAATCTCTGAAGATCGCCAATCATTCCCATCAACTCGAAAGTAGTGGGCTCACAGGTTTAAAATAATTGGGGTTCCCAGATCGGATGTGCGGCAGGTGACCTGGGTGGGTGTGGCAATTCGACGTCAGTATCACCCTGCATGGTGATTTCCTGGTTCAATGCAGCTGCCATAACCACTATTTCCTCTGAATTCTCTATCATCACGAGTCTGCTGAGCAAAACAGAGGTGATGTGATTGGTGACTGACGGATTAGATGAACCGGTGAGCCTTTCTCTACTTTGCCTCAGTGATGGAAGATACTGACTACTCTGAACTGAATCTCCGAACCCTGAGAGAGAAAACAGCCAGCCGCTTAGCCTAATTTCACTAGGACAGATATAGGTATGGCTGGATAACTATATTCAACCACTGATCACTGTTCCCCAAATTACTGCCCCAAAAGCTGAATCTGATACCCGCAGATAACTGATTCCCAAAATACTGAACTGGTGCCCTCAGGCCTGATACCCAAACTTGCAAACTGATACATGTATTCCTGTAGAGATGCACTCTAAGAGCACATAACAAGCAAGCGAGAACCAAAACACCCCTATAGTGGGGTAAGGTTTCCCTGTCCTATTTTCTCAGGAGCTAGGGTTTCACTATGCATACAGCGGTTTCAAACAACCTATGATCGGGTAAGTAACTTGTCCTAGTTTGGAATAGTCATTATGGAATCCGATATGCACTAGGTCGAATGGTCAAAGAGGGTACCCCGGTAAAACCAGGGTTTGTGTTCCCGTCGTGGCAGAGCCCGTAACCGGTCATCCTTATGGCACGTTTCTCGAAGCGAGCCTCCGGCAAACTGTTCAGGAATAGCATACGGCAAACACGGTGTCCTAGGCACACCAATGCAAATGCAATGCAAAGAAACACATAAGTGTAATCAAAACAAGATATCATGAGTTCGAGTTAAGTTCTCTAACTCCCTAGCGGAGTCACCAGAAACTGTAGACGTCCCCGAACGTCCCGGGAGGGAAATCCCTCCCGTTTTGTTCATTTGGGCTCACTACAATTCAGGACTCAATGTCACAGTCCTGTATCCAATCTCACAGAGTGCAATGCAAGACCGATGAATCATCAAAGAGTCCAAATCCAGCAAATCGTTTTGAAAAACAGATTTTTAGAAAGAAGTGTCAAACATGGACTGCTTTGCCAGATACAGAGTAGCCACCTAAATATTTTATTTTTGGGGAATTTAGGAAACCCTGACTCGTGCCTAAGGCCACGTGTCCGTCATCACAAAAATTGCCTCGGCTCGGGAACTTGGGTACGATTGGGGAAGGTCACTTCGTGAGCACCCCCGCTTGCCCGATCAATGATCGGCCCCCGCTAACCATGATATCTAGTTTTGAAAACATTATGCGTTCTTATTCCGGTTATTAACCTAGATTTACTATGTGATGCACACAGCATACAAGCATAGATTGGATCGCCTAAATTAGAACAAAACACCTCATGTTTGCTTTTGAAATGGTTTACTACTCGCAACTAGGCTAAAATGCGAATTTGCCACCCTCAGGTGGGCTTCGAAAACAAGATGATTTGCCACTCTCAAGTGGGCTTAAAACTCACAGTCAATGCATTTTTCCAATTCAGATAACCCAACCTTCACCAACAAGCATTCAGGCAGATATATCACATAAGCACATAGCCTCCTGGTAAGCATGCTATCATGGCAGTCACTCACACACATGCAAGGATGCTGAAACATAAACACTTACCGAGTACTGCAAGCCAAAGGAAAAGCTATGTTAGAAATCCATGCATGATCCTAACCATACAAAAATGCCTAATGCAGCACATGCAAAATGCAACTATAGTAGCCTCGGCTATTCTAAGATGGCATATGATGATGCTACCACTAACAAGTATTCAACTTGGAATTGAAATACAATGCAGTTAGTATGATGCGCCGAGCCCGGGGCATGCTTGACAGATGAATGAATGCAAACATGCGAGTATAAGTATGCTAATTGAAACATGCCCTAATCTCACCATCATAAGCTGATAAATAAAAGGGAGAAAGACGTGGGGTTGGAAGACATACATCACACACACGCACACTTATTACAACATTGCCCCCCCTCGAGGGGTTCGAATAAATAATATAGTCTGAATAAATGGCAACTACAGCTAATTATTACACAACATTAACTAATTAACAAACTAGCTAAGTAAGCCTGTAAACTACATGAATGTGACTGCCTCGGCTCTGTTTTGGGTGACGATGGACGTATGCATGCTCGAGTCGCCTCGTCGGGAAATTCCATCGCGATGCCTCGCCTCGCCTTTGTTTGCAATTGATCTCCGAAACTTGCACAAAGCCCCAGAAGGATGAAACTTCACCATGGAAAAGCTGCCGACCAGATATTGGCTTGGGAAACACCTGCCGACTAGTTTTTGTGGTGGAAACCAAAAAAGGTGGTCGGCTTGCCAGGAAACCTGGTCAGCCGACCACTTTCTTCCCCTGGATTCTGGTTTTTCTGCAACAAAGGCAAGAGGGAGAGAAAGCATGGTATTTTCAACATATGGGTGCAAGACCACTCTCCCCGTCCTTGCACAAGCTTAAGAGAGTGTAGACCTCGATCCTCGTGCCACCAATTACGCATCTCGATACATGATGACCGAGAAGTCAAATTGCACGACTCAATGGGACGTGAATGCACATATAAGCAAGTAAAGCCAACAACTCTATCATGGATAGTCAAGAGTGCCGGCGACCAAAAATTGAGACACGCTTCATCACTTTGAGTACGAAACGCCCCTCGTTTCCCGTGTTTGGACTAACTCCTACTCCAAATACAATGCAATATGCATGACATGCACAAATGCAACTAGCATGCAATCCTAATGCAATGTGACCTAACCATGCAAACATGCAAGGATGAGATGCAAACATGCTACTCGCATACACAATGCTATAAACTATATGGCATACACAATACGACTAACGACCTGGCATACACGATGCACACACGAAGATGGACATGCACAAAGACATAATCAAAGCATACACAATGCGATGGTCAAACATGCAACAACATGAACCAAATGGCATACACAATGCAAGGTGGACTTAAACCAATATGAGTGGACCTCAGCCACACTCAAATCAGTGGCCATATGATGAAAATGAGACAACCTAAACACATGCAAACATGCACGATGCAAGGGACCGATCCTAAGGCATCAAATGCCACTCTGCCAAAGCATAGCAAGGGATGAAAGATGGCATACAAACATGCAATTTCCAGCTCTGAAATAATATGCTCAATGGTCCCGAATCATGGAAACATGTCACCCAATGCATGAATTAGGCCTCGAAACTCAAAACTAGGCAAATGCATTGAACCACAGGTATGCAAAGCAAGCATTATTTGACCATGAGGCATGAAAACAGAGCCAAGGCAGTCCTCAACATGCACCAAATCAGGTTTAAGCGTGGCCAAAAAGTGCTAACATGAAGGGCTAAAACCACATGCGACATAGGCTAGTAAGCATGGTTTACATTACATGTATATGAAGCACAAGAGAGGTCACCAAACCAACCCAAAACAGCAACATGGTATGCTAAAATAGGCCCAAATAACCACTGAAAATCAGTCAACGCATGCAAAAATGATGGGCTCCTCTGGAGGGCCATAGAAGGGGTTGTTCCACACCTATATGACGGACACACCAAATGGAAAAACCAACTCCAGAAATAGGTTATGAGGGTCCTAAAACCCACCAAAAAAAGCCTAAAATGGATCAATGGAGCATGCAATGAAAGGTCCCCCTGAAAGGCCTTAAGGAGGATTGCTCCACACATGCATAAGGGACACAAAATATGGCAAAATGGGCCCCGGACAGAGTCAAGGCAGACCTTAAGACTCACCAAATAGGGCCTGAAATGTGACTTCGAAGCATGCAAAATGGAGCCCCTTTGGAAGGCCAAAAGGGCCAACAAACAGAACAAGGAGAGAGGGGGTCGCCCCCCTCTAATTTTGGCTCTCAAAAAAGTGTGCTAGCCGCTGAAAATCCACTGGATTTCAGTGGCTAGAAGGCCAAACAAAGCATGCAACAAAGGCCTACATGCAAGGCTCAAAACAAGAGGCAAACAAGCATACAAGGGGGGTAGGTGACCTCAAACAGAAAAATGCCCTTAATCAAACATCAAGAGGGGCTCAAAATAAGACTCTTTTCAGTTTAAGACAAAACCCAAAAATGCTTGCAAATACGGCTAAGTTATGAAGCAAAATAATGCCAAAATGGGGAAAATGAGGACTTACCCTTGTAGCACAGCAATGCAGCAAGTTCTGGACCAAGAAGGTGAGTCTTCAACCTCTGAAAAATAGTTCCAAGATGCTTGGATGGATGGTGGAGTTGGTAGGCTAGGAGGTGTACTGTAAATGGCCAAGAATATTAGGGTTTGGAGCTTGAAGAAGAGAGCTATGGAGGGTGGAGTGTATAAGCCTCAGCCAAGTGCGTCTAACCCTTGCAAATGGAGGGGGAGTGATTGTTTTATAGAGGGAGAGAGATAAGGCTTCTTGGAGAAGCTTAACCAAAAAGGTCAAGTTTCTTGAGGAAGCTAGACCAAAGGGGTCAAGCTTTCTTAAGAAGCTTGACAAAAGGGTCAAGCTTCTTCTTGAAGCTAAGCAAAAGGGTCAAAACCCCCTTTTGAAGACCAAAAAGAGGGTCAAAATCTCGGAGGAAGGGTCAAGTGCTTCACAGCAAGCACAGCTATGTTGCACTCAGGAGGGCCAAAAAGGAGGTAGTTGGCCGACCAGTTCAAGTGGTCAGCCGACCACATGCCCTGGTCGGCCGACCAGGGTTCAAAAGGGTTAAGCTGAAATGCTGGTCAGCCATACCAGAAAGGTGGCCTCCTAGGTGAATAGAATACAGTTGTATGGTGGAAAACTAGAAAATGTGGCCCAAGAGTGAGAAAAACCAGCTTTCTAGCAAGGTTCAAATGGGTCAGGAAGAAAAACTGGTTAGCCTACCCATATTGGTAGCCTCCCAGGTGAGTACAACACAATGGTGGTATGCGAGACCAGAAATTGTGGTCCAAAAGTGAGAGAAACCAGCTTTCTGTCAAGAAAACTGGCTGGAGGAGAGAGGAAATGGTTTTCAAAATAATTGCTGGTCTCCCACCATACTACCACCTTCCTAACAATGAAAATAGGGTCCATACCAAAAAAGAACCCTAACCGATGCAAAACGAGGGTTCGAGGACCAAAACACACGGCCCGGGGCCCTGAAAATAGGCTGTTAGGTACCGGAAGTGGCGTGCGACCACAAAGGTAGTTTCTCGGGCAACAGTGTCCCTCAAAAGAGAGGAAACAAGGTGTGTGCCAAAACCCGGAGCAAACGGAGGTAGTTAAGCGGTCCCGAACCGAGGCACACGGTCGACGGCTCTAAAAATCGAAAACTGGTCTCTAAGCGGGAAAAATGGCCTACGACCACGAAATGTAGCCTACGGCCACTGAGAGTTGGTCTACGAGGCCTCTCCCTCCCTTCGGGAAGAGAAAATGGAGAAAACAGGACCTGGTTCGCAAACCGAGGCAAAGCACAAAAGAGCCCCGAAGTCCGAAGGCAAGGCTCTCAGCTTAGACTCCGCAACCTCAAAACGAGCACAATATGCAACATCTCCGAGCGCTCAGTTGGTGACGTCTGAATCTTAAGGTCGGTCAAAAATGGGGTGTCTACACACACCTTGTATGACAGACTCTAAAGGTGCAACACTAGAATGTCGGGATGACTCATGAAAGTCTACTCTATATGCTTCTCGAAAAGAGGGAGTAGATCTAACACTAGTAGTTGACATACTTCTGGATAATTGTCTCTGCGGTCTCTGGAAATGAAGATAAACATTACCACCATCAGTCTGGATCACATCATCTAAATTTTGCTAGACTATCGGCCTAGGTGGAACGGCATTAGTGATTTGCCATTGTTCTGGAAAAGTTATTTTTTGCCATTCAATCATCTTGGGCATGGCTACTTGGCTGCTATATAAATTTGTATCAATAAGCACTATGTGACCTTGGTCACTTTGCTTTCGAATATAAGGATTTAAAGTTGATAAAACCTTGAAATAGATTCTGGAAATTACCGTAAAAGGTGGTGATCCTGGAAGATAAACCATGAGATAAGACTCTCAATTCCAAAACTTTATAAAGATTTTGGTCTGAAAGGGCGATACTCAAGTTAGGATATATGTCAAAATAAACTGGACCATGAGCTAAACTAGTTTCTACAGCACCTATCAGTGAAGCTCTCCAATTGGCACACCTACCATCTCGTAGTGTACACTGGATACTGGTATTTTGACCTAGAAAGGTCAATGGTTTAAAAGCAACCTGTACAAGTCCTATGTGGACATATTTGTATTTCTGTAAGAATGGGTAAAGATCCTGGATATGTAGTAGATACATAAGTTCATCATTATTCTGGATTGAGGCTGCATGCTCAAAGGTTTTAATAATTTTTCTACTGGAAAAATCTAGCATGCCTATGTAATAGATAGTTTTTGGTTTAACTTTTGGGATTGTCCACTTATCAAGTGCTTCCTAAGCATCTTGATAAACAACAAGCTCTCTGGCTTCTGAAGTAGAAGCTACTGTATTGGCCACAGTGTTGGCTACTGTATTAACTTCTTCTGTATGAACAGTACTCATCTGAATGTATAGTAACCATATATGAATAATTAAAATAGAATAAACCTAACTATAGTTAACATTAAACTTGGCTCTGATACCAATAATGGGCTTGACATAGGGTGGAGCTAGCACGTCTGTCAACAACTTACAAGTCAAATGACCTAACCGCATTACCTGCTAACGGTCTGACTCTATGCGACTTAGGGTGACGTCCCACTAACCCTAACATTGTTCTATCCATCAATTAGCACAAAACCAGGAATAGTATTAATTATAGTTTTAGTTTATTTTATCTTAATTATTCCATATATGGTCTCATAATCTACTGTACTAGAGGAGGAGGCCTTACGGCCGTAGCCAAAAGGAAAATTTGTTCTTGTAGTTGGTTTTGGGTTTTTTCAATCTGTTGGTTACAGTATTCTAATTGTTGCTTAGCCCAATTATCATTAGGGAAAATACTTAAAAACTGGATATAATTATCTCGTCTGGAAATATAATAATCTAATATTTCATGTAGAATAACAAGAATATTAACAGAACTCATTCATTATGAAGACTTGAAAGAAAAATACTTACAATCAGTACTGCAAGCTTTATTATTATACTTCAAATGGTAGGAGGAAGATTACAAACTAAGAAAGAAAGAGAGAGTACAGACTTATAAACTGGAAAACTAAAAATATTAATGCATGCCTTCAACAAGGGTGAGGCATCCCTTAAATAGAAAAAGAAAAGATAACGGATAAGGATGAGAGAGACAAGTGGCATGTCCTGGTTGGTGGTGGAGTCGATTATCTTATCTCCTCGAGATTCCCTTATCGCTTAGTGTCAGCAAGGGCCAACTGGATGGTCAGTTAATATGATGGCAAACAAGGAATCTACTTTAGCCGAAAGTAGATTTGTCGTGACATATAGCTGGAAAGTGGTGCTGGATTAGTGGAGGACAAAGAAATGCATTATGTAGACGTCCCCGAAAGCCCCGGGAGGAACGAGTCCCCCGTTCCGTTCGATATTGGGCTCACTACAGTTCGGACTCTCAATTTGTCACGATTCTAAATCTGAACCAAAGAGTCCAAATCTGGCAAATCGTTTTGAGAAAACAGATTTTGAAAGAAGTGCCAAACATGGACTGCTTTGTTAGATACAGAGTCACCATCTAAATATTTTATTTTGGGAAAATTTAGGAAACCCTGACTCGTTTGCCTAAGGCCACGTGTCCGTCATCACCAAAGTTGCCTCGGCTCGGGAACTTGGGTACGATTGGGAAAGGTCACTTTCTGACACCCCCGCTCGCCCGATCAAAGATCGGCCCTACTAACCATGATATCTATTTTTTGAAAAAACATTATGCGTTTTTATTCCGTTATTAGACCTAGATTTACATGTGATGCGCATAGCATTAACAGTATAGACTTAGATCGCCTGAATTGGAGCAAAACATTTCATGTTTGTTTGTTTGAAAATGGTTTGATGGTGCTACTCGCAAGTAGGCTAATACGTGGATTTTTGGCCACCCTCAGGTGGCTTAGAAAACATGATTTTGCCACTATCTAGTGGGCTTAAAAACACACAGTGAATAATTGTTTCAACCAAAATAAACCCAACCTTCACCCACAGCATTCAGGCAGTTATATCAACTAATTAATTAGCCTCATGGTGAGCACTATCATGTCAGTCACTCCACACCATGCAAGGATGCTAAAGCATAAACTTACCGATTACTCCAAGCCAAAACATAAAACTAATTTAAAATTTCCATGCATGATCAAATTATACAGAAATGTCTATGCAACACAATGCAAAAATGCAACATATAGCAGCTCGGACTATCAAACAGCATATAAATGCATACAGACTAACAATGTAATCAACTTGAAATTGAAAATACATGCATTGTATGATGCGCTGAGCCCGGTGCATGCAAAACAGATGAATGAATGCAAACATGCTATCATACTGTATGCTAATTGAAACATGCCCTAATCTAACCATCATAAGCGGGTAAATAAAAGGGAGAAAGAAGTGGGGTTGGAAGACATACATCACTCACACGCACACTTATTACAACATTGGCCTCGCGCAGAGGGTCCGATTAAATAATATACAGAATAATTACAGTCCAAATATGTACAAAACCCTAATTAATTAACAAATTAAATTAGGAAAGCAATAAATTGGCATGCAAGCCAGGGACTGCCTCAAATCTGCCCCGGATGATGAATGATGCATGCTCGGGTTGTCTTGTGCAGAGAATCCCTTGTGATGCCCCGGTTTTCCTCTGTTTGCAATTGTTCTTAGAATGCGTGCCAAGCTCCGGAAGGCTGCCAATTTCTGATTTGCTGCAACAGAGAGCAACAAAGGGGCATGGCAAAGTATTTTCACATATGTATGCATGACTACTCTTCAGGAAGTGTAGTCCTCGATCCTCGTGCCACCAATCATGCATCTCGATGCAGATGGCCGGGGAGTCAAATTGCATGACTCAATATGGAATGAATGCACATGAAAACACAACAGGGCCTAGACTCCATCATGGATAATCCGGAGTGTCGGCGACCAGGAATTGAGATACGTTCCGTCACTCAGAGTACAAAACGTACCTCGTTTTTCGTGCTCGGGCTAACTCCTATCCCAAACACAATGCAATATGCATGACATGCATGAATGCAACTAATATACAACCTAGCATGCACAATGCTATGAAATGGCATACACGATGCACGAGGTAACATGGCATACACAATGCGCTAACATACAACCTAGCATACACAATTCTATGAAATGAAATGGCATACGCAATGCGCAATGGACTTACACCAACATGAGTGGACCTCAGCCACACTCACATCGGTAGCTATTCGATGAAAATGAGACACTCGAAATGCGTGCACACATGCACGCAAACCGAGGATCGACCCTAAGGCACCAAATGCCACTCTAACAAGACATGGCAAGGCATAGAATATGGCATACTAGCATGCAAATCTCAGTAGCAAAATATGATGCAAAACGTCCCCAGAACATGGAAACATGGCACCCGATACATGGAATGAGACCCGAAACACGAAACTAGACGCATGGAATGACTTATAGCTATACAAAGCATGCATTATTTGAATATGAAGCATAAAGACAGAATCAAGGCAGTCCCAAAAAAATCATATTTACAGTTTTAAGTAAGGCCAAAAAGTGAACACAAATAGGGCTAAGTTAACATGCAAAAATGGCCCCAAAAGAGAGATAATGAAGCAAGTAGCATCTTCTGGCCCTAAATGGCCAAGATCCCTTCAACAAAGTTGAATAGGGGCTCAAAATGAATCACTTTACAGTTTACTACAAGCCACTAAAACAAGCACAAGTATGGCTAAACTATTGTGCAAGAAATGGGCCAAAAGGGAGACAAAGAAGCAAGTGATGGTTGCTGGCCTCAAACAAAGGAGGGCCCTTCAACAAAGTTGAAGAGGGGCCCAAAAAATGGTGTTTTACAGTTAGTGACCAAACCCAAAACAGTGCACATGCAAGCTTAAAATATTATGCAAAATAAGGCCTAAAAAGAGGTTTAAACACAAAGAGAAAAAAGGGAGCTTCAAAAAGAAAAAGTTCCTTGATAAAACATTAAGAGGGGGTCAAAATAAGGCTATTTACAGTTCTGACCAGAGCCCAAAAATACAAGCACAAGGGGCTAACAAAACATGCAAAAATAAGGCCAAAAGAGGGATAAAGAGGCAAGTGATAAAAGGAAGCCTTAAACAGTGAAGATCCCTTCAAAAATGTTTAAGAAGGGCTCAAAATAAGCCACTTTTCAGTTCATAACCAAGCTTAAAACAGTTTAAAAATAGGCCTAAAATACTATGCAAGAAAGAGGCATACAAGAGAGGTAAAGAAGCAAGTGGTATCTAGAGACCTTAAACATGGAAGGACCCTAAAACAAACATGAAAAAGACCTCAAAATAATGCTATTTTCAGTTAGGTTCGGAGCCCAAATATGCAAGCAAGTATGGCTAATATATTGAGAAAAATAAGGCAAGAAAGAGGGAGGAGAAAACTTACCCTTGATGACCAAATCTTTGACAACTCTTGGACCAAGTTTGGTGGCTCCTTAGCTCTGGAAAACAGCTCCAAGTGGCTGGAATGGATAGTGGTGGTATGGTGCTAGGTGGTGGTGTAGAAATGGTGTAGGGTTTGGGAGGTTTTGAGGGTTGAAGTGTAGAGAGAGAGAGATACAATGTAGGAGCTCCAAACCAAAATTTCTAACCCTTCAAAAGGGAGCTGGAGGGCCTGGATATATAGGCAAAAGAGGGGGGAAAAAGGGGGGTAATGGATTTCAAATTTCCCCCCAAAAGTGTAGCCCCCCGGATACACAATCTGGGGGGAAACAAAATACAGATTTGTAATGTACCAGAGGAGGGGAGCAAGGCCGGCTTGGTATTTAAGTTACAGGTGGTCGGCCGGCCCTCCCCATGGCCGGCTGGCCAAGGGTCAAAAGGTTCAAGCAGTATTAGTGGCCGGCCACCCCAGATTAGTGGCCTCCCATGTGTGCACAACACAACCATGTGGTCAAAAACTGGAGAAAGTAAACCAGGAGAGAGAAAAGCCCACTTTTTTGAGGGGTTCAAAAGGGTCAAAAACAATTACTGGCCGGCCATGTGATATTGGTGGTCTCCCAGGTGTGTACAACACAAATATGTGGTTTAGGGCTGGAAAAAGTGGCCTTAGGGTGGTCAACTTTGGCTTTCAAGTGAGAAAAACGGGCAACGGAGGGCGATGGAGGAATAAAACTGGTTGTCAGAACAATTACTGGCCTCACACCCTTCTACGACCTTCCTAACAATGAAACAGAGGTCCCTGCCAAAAATGAACTCAAACCGATGCAAAATGGAGGCTTGGGGGCCGAAACGCGCAGCCGAGGCCCCGAAAATTGACTGTTAGGCACCGGAAGTGGTGTTCGACCACGAAGTTGGTTTTTCGGACCGCAGTGTCCTTCAAAAGGGAGTAAATGAGGTGCATGCTAAAAACCGGAGCAAACGGAGGTGGTTAAGCATTCCCAAACCGAGGCACACGGCCAACGGCTCCGAAAAATCAAAAATCGGACTCCAAACGGGCAAAATTGCCTACGACCACGAAACGTAGCCTACGGCCACTAAGAGATGTTCTACGAGACTTCTCCCTCCCTTCGGGAAGAGAAAACAGAGAAAACAGAGCTTGGTTCGCAAACCGAGGCAAAGCATAAAAGAGTCTGGAAGTCCGGAGACAAGGCTCGCAGCCGAGACTCTAAAACTTCTGAACGAGCACAATACGCACCATCACCAAGCGCTCAATCGGTGACGTCTGAGTCTTAAGGTCGGTCAAAAATGGGGTGTCTACACATTATTCCACTTTTCCTTTTCCTTTCTTGTCTTTTTCTTTGCCTATCTTTTCAGCAATGATTCCTGTCAAGGAATCCCAAAAATCTCCAAGATTTGGGTCGGCATCTGCTGGATCTTGTGATTCACCTACCAATACTGTAAATTCATTATCATCTTCATAAGGATCAGTATGGCCTTCGTTTTCTGGATCTCCATGACTGGTACCAGATTTCATACTGGTATCATCTCTGGTGAATGACTGAAAAAATTGTTCTTTCATATAGTCCATACTTTTGATGACTAATTCTTGTTCTGAAAGTGTTGGATATTTTTATCATAATTCATTTTGAATTTGGACAAAAGGATTCTGGACTATTGGTGCAGCTGGGATAAGCTTGGGAGTAGCATCCCAGCAAGCCTGTGTGTGACTTTTAATTTTTTGGAGGAGTTCTTGATGAGGTTTTGGATCATCCATTTTATTCCACCATTTATGAAAGAAAACTCGTTTTAAACGGGGAACTTTATTCTGGAAATCACATTGAAAATCCCATTTCCAAATCCATGGAATTCCTAAGCGTATTACAAAATGGACTGTAGATTTGGACATAGATATGTCCTTATATCCTGGAAGGTGACTATATGCAATTTGCCGATCTTTAAATGCATTACTAACATCTTCTGGAAAGACATCAATCTGAATACCAAATTTATCCCACCAAACGAGAAATCAGTTGGGGAGATCGTTTTGTAGAATGTCGGGAAGAACACGGATAAACCATGAATGATTTCGTGGGGGATTCATATAATAAAATGCTTGGGAAAAAAATCTATATAATCCCAGTAGCTGTAACGAGATTCCTTAGAGCGGATCTCAAGAGTACGGGTAACATGAGGATGCATACCCCAAGTCGGCATGGGCAATATTTGCTAGATGGTAGTCTTACTGTAATTAATAGGGCTAGCTGTGCGGTGGGGCTCAGCCAGAGTATGTTTGAAATCAATAGAGGCAGTATCACTAAGGATCTGCTCATAAATATATCTGTACTAATCAAAGTGAGGTAAAGAATGTTGAGTAGTCAAATTCCTCCTTTTAATGTCCCATGGATCTTTCATCCATTGAATATCAGAATTTTGAATGTAAAGGACTGTTTCCTCAATGATAAAGTTCTGGACATATGGTACTGGAGGAGTAAGGAGGACATCTTTAGCTGTTTGGCTAGATTCCCCTTTTGTAAGTAAAGCACACGCGACAACATGTACAATGTGTGAAATAAGAGAAACTTGAACACAAGCAAGTAAAGCACACGAGACAATGTGTACAATGTGTGAAATAAGAGGAACTTGAACACATGTAAGTAAAGCACACGTGACAACGTATACAATGTGTGAAATAAGAGAAACTCGAACACATGTAAGTAAAGCACACGCGACAATGTGTGAAATAAGGGAAACTTGAACACATGTAAGTAAAGCACACGCGACACCGTGTACAATGTGTATAATAAGAGAAACTCGAACACATGCAAGTAAAGCACACGCGACAACGTATACAATGTGTGAAATAAGAGAAACTCGAACACATGTAAGTAAAGCACACGCGACAACGTGTACAATGTGTGAAATAAGAGAAACTTGAACACATGTAAGTAAAGCACATGCGACACTGTGTACAATGTGTATAATAAGAGGAACTTGAACACATGTAAGTAAAGCACACACGACAACGTGTACAATGTGTATAATAAGAAAGGATTGAAACTACAAAGTAAGATGAAGCATGTTAAATGCAAGAACGAAACAAAGTATAACCACTACGCGCTTATTATAAACATGACAATACATTGTAATGCAACACATTTAAAGCGATTTGCGAAACTCGCAAGATACAAAAGGATACGAAGAAGGATACACCTTGCGCGTATTCGAGCATTGCACGCAGAAGGCATGGTCCGAGGTCAAAACAGAGGGAGGTTAAGCTTCAAAAATGCCTTTTTCTTGCACTCTCTTGAGGAATGGAGGTCCCAAACATCCTATTTGACCCAATCTAGGGTGTAGGGGGTGCATCGGCCACAAGGGGAGGCCACCGGCCATCCATCGGCCATCAAATGAGACAATCGGCCAAATATTTAGCCGACCGGCCAACAATTTGGCCGACCGGCCAAAAATGGCTGTGTCGGGGCAGTTTTGACATTTAGCCGCGGGTCTTTAAATATAGAGCCTTAAACCCTATATTTCCACTTCCTCCTAACTCGAAAATCCTTCCTTTCTCTCTCTCTGGGTGATTTCCCAAACTTTGATCCTCGTTTTTCCTTGATTTTCGAGCCCTTTTTGTCGTTTGATTCGCGAAACCCTTCCCGTTTCGCATACTTTGAACCGAACAAAACTCGGTTTCGGTGACTTTTCCTTGGTTTCCACCACTTGGGGCTTGTTTTCCTCAAGTTTTCCTTAGTCTCCGTGCCTTTTCCCACACTCCGACCTTTTCTCTCATTTTTCACTCTCTCGGGGTTGACTTTTCAGTTGACTTTTTGCATTTTTGCTCGTTTTACACATTTTTGGCCATTTTCGCAGTCTTTCTGAGACGGTTGACGACATTCCACACGGTGGGAGTCCTCCAGAGATGGGCGTGGACCCTGAGGTCGAACTCCTACCTCTTCGCGTCCGACCATTTGATCCAGCGACCTACAGGCCGGTGATACATGTGCTCCCTTCTGACAGCCTCCGCCACTTTCGGAGCTATGCATGAGGCGCGCCACTAGAACTTCTACTGCGCGAGCGAAAGTCACATCTGCCTTACGGCCCCGCTGAGGTATATTCTTCCTCTGTTTCATTTTCTGCAGTGTAGAACACGTAACTGCGATAGTCGATTCTGTTCTTTAACTGCTTAATTCAGACACACTGATACATCACATGGCGTAGTTCATTGTGAGCACACCCACACCCGATATCTATTTAAATCTGAACTCATGCACACACACTGCATTCTCAACTGAACAATTCAAATGTACTGATACATCATATGCTGTAGTTCACTGTGAGCACACCCACACCCAATATCAGTGTAGACTCAGATACATGCACGCACACTGCATTTTCATCAATTCTGAGCGCATTCAACACTGTATTTCTAACATTGTTTCGCAACTGTTTGTTTTGAACACGGGTAGATTCGCATGCCTTCCGGGGGTATGGGAACACTGCCGCCCGAGGTTGGTATATGGAGCTACCCGATGCGGTCCGTCATATTGTCGACTGAGCTAGCTTTGGGACTTTCTGCATGGGACTCTCGCGCCTCACTGCGAGTAGGCCCCTTCTTGCTGCTCTGGTGGAGAGTTGGTGGGACACCACCGACTCCTTCCACCTTTCTGCCGCTGGGGAGATAACGATGACTCCTTTTGACTTCTCCATGCTCACAGGCATCGGAGTAGGGGGTGATCCGATCCCCTTTGACACAGATATAGACGAGTGGGACGTCGCTCATCTATACTTGCTCGGCACTCAGCCACCTCTTTCCCGAGCAAGATTTGTGAGGTAGTCATGGTTCGAGGATCACTTCCGGATCCAGGCGCTTACTACTCAGGAAGAGGAGGAGCAGTATGCCCGTGGCTTCATTATGTTCCTGTTGGGGACCACACTCTTCGCCGACCGGGCGAACACCATTGCCCTTTACCTGCTGAGCGCATTAGTGGACGTGACACGGATCCACCGCTACGACTAAGGTGGCACAAGCTTGGCCACTCTTTACGGATATATGAGCTTATCCTCCCACCTCAGCGGGCAGTTGCTTGGAGACTACTAGCGAGCCTGGGAGGTACATGTTTCCTTTTCTATCTTTTCAATTCTATTTTTCATTATCTGTACATCACACACACTGCGCGCACGCAATCTGCTTTACACTAGTTGTACACTGCACACACTGCACAATACACTACACATATTGCACTCTACTTTATCTGTATACTGCTTTGTCTGATAAGCACACTCATATCTGTTCTGTTGCATTCTGTAGTTGTGGGTGTATACCTACTTTCCTAGGCTTGCCCCAGTGCCGGATGAGGAGATTCCTCTCAGTGTTCCATTTTCTCACCGCTTCGATGTGAGATGCGAGCGGAGGCCATGAGAGTCTTTCATATTCTTCCGCCGCTACTTTGACACCATCATCGCAGCCGAGGTATGTCAAACATTTCAGTTTATTTAGGCTTCGCTTTATTTTGTACTCTCAATATCAGTAGATAACAAACTGTGTTTTGTTTGCAGATCACCTGGCAGCCTTGGGCCCCGTTGCCTGACGCAGTTCGGGAGCAGTATGTCAGTGTTTGAGAGACTGCCCGTTTTAGAGTTCTGCTAGAGGACCCAGTCTGCCGCGCTTGGTATTTGGGTGAGCGCTTCCTGCGGCAGACCCTTGGCTTACCGGAGCAGGTAGTCCTGAGGCCACCTCCCACCCATATGAGGCATACTGAGAGGTATACCTTTGAGGAGATGATGGATTATACGATCGGCTGGGACTCGAAGGGCTTTAGAGACGAGGGCGATTACGCCGAGTACATCCAGGCTTATATCATGCGGCCTTTGACTGGTGCTCGTCGAGCTGAGCGAGAGAGTGCCAGCAGCAGGAGCAGGGGCACCGAGGGCACCTCCGACCCGAGGCAGGAGTGGGTCTCGGAGGGGGCAGGGAGCTGGATGGCCAGAGCTGCCTATGACGATCACATGCCGAGGGCAGGGTGGAGAGACTTATCAAATCCCTTTGGCTTCTCCTCCTGCTGATTATGAGCTTGTCGGAGTCTATGGCTCGACCCCAGTATGTACTACTAGACTTTGCATTATGTACAGTCATTTCAGTTCATTTGATATCCCGCAGAGTACTAATGACTTTAACACTTTTGCAGGCTTTCGTCGAGTACACTCGCCAGTCCCTGGAGTTGACAGCCTCAGCGGTGGGGATGCTGCAGTGGTGCATCGACTTGTTAACCATCTACAATATCCCGGTAAGTTCTTTCAACTGCAGTCTCAAACTCTGCATGATATGTTTCATACATAATTTGATGTATCACACTATCGACACGGCACTTGATTCACAGCACTCACGGCACTGATACACTGTAACCCACATACTGTTCACAGCATTGCTCACGGCATTCATACACTGTACTCATACACTGCATTCTGTATTGATATACTGTTCACAACATTCATACACTATTTTGCGTAGCATGACTGATGCATTTCCTATTCGTCCTTTCGAGGCCCCATTCCAGATTCCGGCTGCGGGAGGTGCTCCAGCTGGACCATTTGTTCCTGCTCGAGAAGGAGGGGGAGCAAGGTGGGGGATGACTATCCACAGTCGAGGCAGACACAGGCACACCCGTGCTGAGAGCAGTTCACGAGAGCCTTCCCCTGATGATTCTGATGAGGAGGCGGCAGCGTCCCAGGGTAAGGCCGGAGACAGCTCAGACTCTGACTACGGAGATGGCGGTGGTGATACTGGACCCTCGTCCAGGAAGAGGACCAGGACTGACTCCCGCACTTGAGACCACTGATGTTGATCCAGACTTTCTGCTACTTTCTTCTTTTTTTGCTTTGCTTTATTTTTCTTTTTACTAGCAATTTG
This sequence comes from Camellia sinensis, assembly GCF_004153795.1. Lineage (NCBI taxonomy): Eukaryota > Viridiplantae > Streptophyta > Magnoliopsida > Ericales > Theaceae > Camellia > Camellia sinensis. Next base: position 871,604 of record NW_021026955.1, on the reverse strand, counting down.
AGCATATTGTACTGCCTCAGGCAGGTTTTATTTTCTCAAAACTATGTACTTTTTGCAAAAGACATGATGAAATGAAACAACTGTTTTGTTCAAAAAGTGTTACATTTGTACATCGCATCGCATCGTATCGCATCGCATTGCATTACACAACAATGTAAATGAGATTTGAACTTTTGAGAATTAAGCATTTGCACCGTAATAATCAGGTAGTGAATCGAGTAACGACAAAAACAACTCGATAATCAAAATAAAGAACTAGATAAGCTGACCAAGTGTAAATACAACTCGATAAGCAAAGCAAAGACTTAAAGAATGTGAAATACAACTCGATAAGCAAATGTACAACAACTCGATAAACAAATTGCAATAACAGGCGCGACTTCGCAAAATCATCACTGAAAGGCATTGGAAATGGAATCAGTTACAAGTTCTCAGCATGTTCCATACATAATCAGCTCAGGGAACAAGAAGGAAGGCCACCGGCCAAAGGGAAAGCCCACCGGCCATAAGAAATGGCCATCGGCCAAAACGTTTAGCCGATCGGCCAAAAAGGGATGGTCAGTCAGCACTAATTTTGGCCGATCGGCCAAAAATGGCAAGCACCTCCAGAATGTTGACACTTGTCTTCCACTCACCACGTTATCCTCTACAAAAGCCTCAGCTTCATAGTTTTCCTCATTTCAACACTGTTTTTCATCAAAATGGAAGCATTTCTCATCCAAAATCTCACAACTTGGATTGCCACCTTAGATGGCTCGAAAAAGATGAACTTTCGAGGCTTCGGCATTAATGCACTATTCACGCTGAGTCACACTCCGCTGCACTTTTCATTTCTCCATGCCGCAGCAAGATTTTGGAACCTGGTAACGCACGTCTTTAGTTTTGGCAGGCAAGAGATGTGTTCTACCTTTGAAGAATTCCAAGCTTTGATGGAATCCGAGCGCAACGAAGAAATCTTGCCCCAGCTTCGTTTCGGCCACGCCCAAGTCTTAGGACGAATGTGTGGGCTCACTATGCACGATGCTCGATCATTGATTTGTGACGGAATGCTGGACATTCCGAGTTTGATCCGTCGGTTTTCCGATGCCGGTGACCGTGGTGACCATCATTGGCAGGGCTTTCGGCGACATGTGCTTTGCTTGTGCATGCTGTCCCATTTCTTGCTTGCCCCAGGCTTGGGAGGGTTTAGCACTCGTTCGATCGAAGTTACCCAAGGCTTAAAAGAGGGCAAGAGCTGCATTACCATGACACTGGCTGAGACATTGATGGGCTTAGACACTTTCCATCGCCGGGAGACGACCAGATTCACAGGGAGTCCACTACTACTGTAGGTAATCTTTCCTACCCTATCTCACATATATATTGCTCGCATCACTCGGCCCTCGGGCTCGATTTTTCTCTCAACACCCTTTTCTCCACTTTTCTCTCATCATACATCTCTCTATTCTTTAATCTCTCATTTTTCATCCCTCCCCAGGTGTGGTTGATGGATAAGTTGCAGGTTGTGGACTCATGCCCAACGTATTCAGCACCCGGCCATTTCTTCCGACGACGTCTGGTCGATGCCCTTGATGAGGGATGGTGGTTCAACTGGATGTGCAGTTTGTTCGCAGACCGTATTGCTTGGCATTGTCCTTAGCTCAATCTACCAGTAATGAGCTACAGCATGTCCCGGCAGACCGGGATTCAGTTGATTGGCCTGACACACTGCGTGTTCTACTTTCTTTTCCAGTTCCAGCGCCAGTTCGGCCATGATCAAATTTGCCCGATAGAGGGGATAGAGTACCCAACTGCATTTCTGGTCCGAGGCGCACAGCTAGCTCGGCATGCCGCGGCATGGAGGATGAGAGAGCTTCCGGCCCCGCTCCCACTTTCAGTTACACCCTTTCTGATGAGTGCATAGATTGGCTCAATGAAGAGGCACAGATAGGGCCCACTTTGGCATCAAAGGCTTCGACCAGCTCTTGGAGGGGACGTGGGAACACCTGACTATGCCCCAGATTTATTTGCCTTAATCAGAACTTTCAAGTTTTCTTAATGAATGTAATGAAAAGCAACTTCAATTTGTATGCAAGAGCAGGAGAACTCTGTATTGAAATCAATAAAATTGAAAGTTGTGGGTATTGAAAATTTTCCGTTTGGTCCAAAAATGGTCTAAGTTGTAAAAGATTAATTTGAGCAAAATCAACTTTTATTAAAACTTTTCAAAACCATTTTCGATATGGATCAGAACTGCACACGCCTGAGATCTGTCACTGAGATGTACAACCCCAGATCCTAGCAACTGGAAAGTTGCCCCTAGTCTGAGTAGCACTGCACCGGAGATTACAACCGAGCTCTTGAATGCTGAATAGACAAAGATGACCAAACATGACCACACGGACAAAGTTGATCGGGGTAGTGTTTATGGCTGGACTTCAGAATGAAGTTGCCTACGTATCCCAAAGATGGGAATCAAGCCTTACGTAGTTCGGCTCAGGTTCACTCGTGTATTGACACTCTCCTTTTGCACTCTAACTTTTGCCAAGGCCGCCCTTTGCGGGTTTTCAACCTTGCAAGCTCAATTTTTATAATTTCAAATTTTCTGTGCTCTAACTTTTGCCTAGGTTGCCCTTTCGGGTTTTTAGCCTAGCGAGCCTCTTTGGGAAAATATTTCTTCAACTTGTCCATGTTGATCGGTTAGGAGAACTTTAGGCCATCTAGGTCCATCAGAACGACAGCTCCACCCGACCAGATAGACTTGATGATGTAAAGACCAGTCCAATTAGGTCTGAACTTGCCCCTAGGGTCGTGGATGGGAACTCGGTTGACTTTTAGCACCAAATCTCCTTCCTTCAAATTCCTGGACTTAACTTTCTTGTTGAAAGCCCTGCCAATTCGTCGTTGATAACCTTGAACATGGTACAGTGCTTTCAGCCTTCTCTCATCAAAGAGCATGAGTTCCTCGAATCTGCTCTGCTGCCAATCTGCCTCAGCTATCTGACACTCAGCCAGTACTCGTAATGACGGAACTTCAATTTCGATAGGTAGAACGGCCTCCATCCCATAAACCAATGAATACGGAGTCGCTCTAGTAGAAGTTCTAATTGACATCCAGTAACCCCATAGAGCAAATGACAGCTTATCTGGCCAGTCCCGGTAGGTTTCCACCATCTTCTGTAAAATACGCTTGATGTTCTTGTTGGCAGCCTCAACTGGCCCGTTGGTCTGCGGCCGATACGTAGATGACTTGTGAAAAGCCACATTGTATTTTTCCAACAAGTCAATCACTTCCTTCTTGAAGTGGGAACCATTATCTGAAATGATCTCGTTCGGTACCCCGTAGCAACAGATGATGTTGTTCCTGATGAACTTTGCAACATGCAAAGCCTTCAACACTGCGTAAGATTGGGCCTCAACCCACTTTGTGAAATAGTCTATCGCGACCAGAATGAACTCATGCCCATTGGACCCCTTCGGAGTGACAGCCCCGATCACATCAATTCCCCAAACTGAAAATGGCCATGGTGAAGTCATACTATACAGCTTCGACGGGGGGATATTAATGCGGTTTGCATGGATCTGACATTTGTGGGATCGCCGAACAAAGCCGATGCAATCCTCCATTATGGTGGACAAGTAGTAACCTTGTCTGAGGATTTTTCGAGCCAGCATCACCCCATTCATGTGCGCTCCGCACTCTTCTCTATGGATGGCCTCCATTAGGTGCTTCGACTCTTCAGCCTCAACACACAGCTTATGCATCTCGAGATGACCTCTCTTGTATAGCTTCCCTCCACAGACGATGAACTAAGCAGCCATTCTTCGGATTGCCCTCTTGTCCTTGGCATTTGCCCCTGGTGGATATGCCTCTTTTTCCAAGAAGTTCCAGACATTGTAATACCAGGGGTTCTCATCTTAAACCTCATCTATTGCAGCAATCAGTTCATAGGCCGGCGCAAATTTCTGTTCGATGATGATCGGACGCATCCGGACTCCAAAAGGGATGTCTATCATGGAAGATAGAGTTGCTAGTGAATCTGCGAACCTATTGTTCTCTCTTAGTAGATGAGCGAAGTTCAGCTTCTCAAACCGAGGAATCAGTAAGTCCAAGGTTTGGTGGTATATTCTCATCTTTTCTTCTTTAACTTTCGAATCTCCTTTTGCTTGAGATACAACAAGGTTCGAGTCCCCGATGACGTCCAACCGTTTTGCCCCTAGTTCTAGAGCTGCTTCTAGTCCAGTAATACATGCTTCATACTCTGCCTCATTGTTCGAGACTTTGAACTGAAGTTTGAATGCTAGAGGAATACGAGAATTATCGGGTGCTATCAGGAACACCCCTATTCCATACCCGTATTGGTTTAACGCTCCGTCAAAGTTGATCGTCCAAAATTCTTCTTTAACATGCAGAATGGCCTCATCTGGGAATAGGTACTCAACTACTTCATCCCCTTCCACTGTGTGGTCGGCTAGGAACTTCACTACCGCTCTCCCCTTCGCTAACTTGCGCGTCACATACTTCAGATCGAATTTGAAAAGCAGAAGCAACCAACGAGCTAGCCTACCCGTAAGTGCTGGTTTCTCGAAGAGATATTTGATGGGATCTAATCTTGAAACCAACATTACAGAGTGAGCTAACAGGTAGTGCCACAGCTTCTTGGTAGGCCATACCAAGGCTAAGTAAGCCCTTTCCAGCGGAGTGTAGCGGGCCTCGTATTCCAGCATCTTCTTGCTCAAGTAGTAGATAGCTCTCTCCACCTTGTCCTCAGACTCCTGTGCAAGCATGCAGCCCATTGTAGTTTCAGTTACTGAAAGGTACAAAATCAACGGTTTCCCTGGCTTAGGCGGTGACAACACGGGTGGGTTCTGTAAATATTGCTTGATCTGTTCAAAAGCAGCTTGGCATCGGTCGTCCCATTTGAATTTCTTTCCTTTCTTAAGGAGGCCAAAGAGTGGTTCACAAGTCAAGGTTAATTTAGAAATAAACCGTCTTATGAATTGCGCTTTACCCAGAAAGCCTCGCACCTCCTTTTCAGTTCTTGGTGGTGGTATTTCTAAGATGGCCTTAATTTTGGAAGGGTCGACTTCGATACCTCTCTGTGTAATTAAGAACCCCAGCATTTTCCCTGCTGTAACACCAAACGTACATTTTTGAGGATTCAGCCACAACCGAAATTCCCTGATCCTTTGGAAAAACTTTTGCAAGGCGGTGTAGTGGCCCTCTCTTTCCTTGGACTTGACAATCGTGTCGTCCATGTACACCTCAACCTTCTTGTGGATCATGTCGTGTAATATTGTGGTCGCAGCCCGTTGATATGTAGCTCCAGCATTCTTCAAGCCAAACGGCATCACTCTATAACAGTAGGTCCCCTACGGGGTGGTAAAAGCAGTCTTCTCCCGGTCTTCGGGTGCCATTACAATCTGGTTGTAGCCTGAAAAGCCATCCATAAATGAAAGCAATGCATGCCCGCTGTGAAGTCCACTAACTCATCGATATGCAGCAGAGGAAAGCTGTCCTTCGAACTGGCTTTATTCAAATCTCTGAAATCCACACATACCCGAATTCTGCCAACCTTCTTCGGCACTGGAACGATGTTGGCCAACCATGTTGGGTATTCAGATACCAGCAGGAACCCTGCGTCGATTTGCTTGGTGACATCTTCTTTGATCTTGATGGCCCAATCGGGGCGGATCCTTCTGAGCCTCTGTTTGATAGGTCGGGCCTCGGGGTCAAGAGGGATCCGGTGCTGTACAATCTCAGGATCGATCCCAGGCATGTCTTTATAGGACCACGCGAAAACATCTTTGAAATTTTTTAATAAAGCGACTAAGCGCTCATGCTCCTCTGAAGACAACGTGGACCCGATCTGGATCAGCCGCGGGTCCTTCTCAGTACCAACATTAACTGTAGTGATTTCATCAACCAAGGGTTTAACAAATCTCTCCTGCTCTTGATCAATTAATCGTTGTAAAACTGGAGGAATTTCTTCCTCGTCGTTTTCATCAAAATTTTGGAAGTCCTGATTAATACAATAAATCAAAGGCACAGAAAAATACCCAAAAGCCACAGCCACTTCATTCTCATTAACCACTTCCAAGTCACCTGATTCCTCTGTTACAACAGACTCAAAGGAAAAAGAAAAATACGACCTAGATAGGACTGTGGCATCCGAGTTGTCACCCCCAGGAATACCGAACTCAGACTCAGACGAGCTGGAACTTGATTTTGACCCTGCAGACTCGGTGGAATCAGATTCCGGCTCACTACCTGACCCGGTGCTGCTCGATAGGAATCCCTCATCGTACTGCCAGACGAGAGAGGATGCGATGGACGCATCCAAAATGTTTGCAGATGGGCTCGCAGCCGCTTCATTTCCAATCATAGACACTGAGAGATCATCCCCCAAGCACTCATGTACGATCAGAGGATCTGATAGTAGACTAGCCAGTGCTACCCCCATTTCAATCTCGGTGCGCTCAGAATCCATTTACTTACACTGCTCAACCTTAGCTGGTGGGTCTGTCTCCTCTTCGGCAACATCATCCCCGGACAAATGTAAATCAAAGAATATCTCAAAACCCATCATCCCCAGACAACTGCAAGTCGAAGAAGATCTTAAATCTCGGCAGACGCCTCTTCTCTGCCTCTAGCCATGGCTCTGGGAAGGCGCAGAGTGGAAAATCTTCCCCCTTCCCAGACAAAGCGTCCGTTTAGGGTGCCCTGGATAGGCCGATGCATCAACTCATAATGCTTCCCAGTCTGCTTGGCTCTGGTTCTTCCGGCCATCTCTTTGCCTTTTCTCACCCAATCCTCTTTGGTAGGCAGATAACCCAAACCAAAGGTATGTGGGTTGTGCGGCACCTCGGCCGATACCGCAATGCCCTTCCAACCACTTCTTCCTAGTCCCATCCCAGGGATGTGCTGGAGTTTGTTCATGAGCTATACTGACTGAGCGCTAACATACAGCCCTTCATCAACAGCTAAGATGTTCTGTACGACCCGTGCCTCAACTAGGGTAAAACCCGATAGGAACACATCCTCCGTGCCATGCTCGATTTCCAAAATCGGTGTAGACACTTCTGGCGGCGGATGGATTGATGAATTCCCAAAAACTATAGCCACCTCCTTCCCATGGGGGTATTTCAACATCTGATGCAGGGTAGAAGAGACTGCCTTTACCTGGTGCAACCACGGCCACCCCAAGAGTAGATTAAAAATTGCAGGAACATCCAAGACATGAAAATCAATCTCGTGTTGTCGCGGACCAACCTTAGTGTGAATCCTCACGGTCCCCATCACCTCTCTGCTTGTATTGTCATATGCAAGTATCATCTGAGCAGTTGGCTCAAAGTCCGCGGGCTTCAACCCGATTACATATGTTGTCCTTGACGGGCACACGTTAATAGTGGATCCTGTGTCAACAAGAACCACCGGTACCCACTTGTCTTTGCACTCCATAGAGATATAGAGCAGTTTGTTATAATTTGCGCCCTCAGGCGGTAGTTCCTTGTCAGAAAAGATCAACTTCAGGGAAGTTCCTCCTGGAAAAACCAATCCTGCCAGCTGCTCAGGCGTGGTGTATATTGAGAGTTTGGCTTTGTCCATTGCAGCTAGGACAGCTTGTCTATGTACTCTTGAAGCCATAAGCAGTCCCCAGATGGAGATGTCTGCTTTTATTTTCTTCAACTGTTTTAGCACAGCCTCTTCTTCGAGTAGCTTTTCCTTCTGCTTGTCTGCCTCCCTGTCCTTCCCGGACACCTCTGGTTGATCTAGGTGTGGGGGTTTGAAATACCACCCGCTCCTAGTCATGTGATCAACTTCGCCAATGTACCAGGTATCATCCGGCTGGTTACTCCCCCAGTCTTCAACTGTGTAGGCAAGACATAGATCGTCATTTTCCCACCAAATGCTATTGGCAACCGACAGGCACCTGTCCGGCTCTGTTACAACTATTCCAGTGCCCACAGCACCTTCTGTTCCCGTGCCCGCAACATGCTCTGTTCCTGTGCACATAGTACGTTCTGTCCCCGCAGGGGCTTTAGCCTTTCTGACCCTCTCAGAATCTTCGATCCTTTCCCACTCAAACTGCTTCAGTGCAGCTCGCTGTTCAACATCTCCTATATTCAAATTGCCCAGATCTTGAGCGAAATTCTTAACACCGACGCTCTCCGGCGATGTACTCTGACTTTCGGCCCTTCTGGCCACAACTAATACCTTTGCCCCTGACGGATCCTGTTCTATCTGAGGTTGTTCAAAAACATCCGGTTGGTCGTCAAGCCACCCAGTAGACTCTGCTGACTCATCAAACCAATTGACTGCCATGTCCCCTGAGTCTTGCCCATTAAGAAACTGAAGGTTCGCGATGTCCTCCTCTAGATCTGCTAAGTCATCTAGCCCCTGATTGGGTCCATCCTCCCGGACTACACAAATCCCTACCCCTACTGGCAATTCCACATTCGGCCTAGCCTGGCCCGCTGATGTAATGTAACTGCTCGGGTTGTACATGAAACTTGCAGACCTCTTAGGCTCTGTATTTGCATTCTCGTCTGCCTCCGCAATCGACCCACTTTTATCTTCGATAGCTACCACCACCGTTTCAGGTTGGGTTTGGGAGATGTCCACCACGCACAAGTCAGTGCTGTCAGGAATGAACACCTCCAGCTTGGGTAAGTGAGAAGGGGTGATATATATACTAGGGTCATATGGCACAACCCCAATTTGGATCATTTTGATGTGTTTGGGAGGTGGAGCTTGGTTATGTGGTAGGAGAGGGTTGGTTGTGACGTTCAGTTTCTCCAGAGGAATGATCACCCTGTTATCGATGAGATCCTGAATCTCGTGACGCAATCAATAGCACTGGTCGGTGTCATGACCATGCTGTTGGTGAAACGCACAGTACTTCACCGGGTTATGGGAGGGGTGAAGTTTTTCTGGCAATGGCCACGGCTCTAGGGGCTTCAAGTGCCCTTTTCTGATTAAAACCCCCAAAGCTTTGGACAGGGGCATATATAACCCCCAAAGCTTTGGACAGGGGCATATATAGTGGAGTGAAGGTTCTTTGGCCTTTGGGTGCGTATCTGGCTGTTTGTGAGCTACTACCGGACGCACTGGTGAATGGCGTAGTTGCAATGGCTCTTGGGGTACCGGTGGTGGTAACGATACTCACATCTGAAGATCTAGCAGCTGCAGCATTGCTCGTACCTGCATTCGTACTGCGGTTGAATGTTCTCTTGGGCTGTTCTCTCTCATTATCATTAAGGCTCTACTTAATAACGTCTTCGATCTGCACCCCTATCTCATGTAAATCTGCAAAGCTGGGGAGGGGGAGAACGATCATCTTCTGCATAAGCTTGGGCTGAAGGTTGTGCCCAACCATCCGAATCTGATCATTGTCAACAGGCCTGATGGTCATCATCAAGGCCTTGGCCTCCATCGGGTCACAAAATCGGAGAAGCTCTCCTTTGGTTCTTGCCTAGTGGTCTCGAGATCACGAGTTGTGACCTCGATCTATGTATTGTAGGAGTATTGATCTATGAAGGCCTCGGCCATCTCCTTCCAGTTTCTTTTGACGGAATCTTCCAGTTTTGCATACCAGATGGCCGCTACACCTGACAAGGTCCGGCCAAACAAGGAAAGCTTCTGTAATCTGGATAGGCCCATCGGCCTCATTATATTCGAAAACAACCATAAATGCACCATAGGATCCCTAGACCCGTCAAAGCAGTCGATGTGTGGCAATTTAAACCAATCTGGCAGCGTCACGGCCGAGTCGGTATACCCATCCTCTATATCTGGAATGGACTTCACACCCTGGGATTTCTTGAACATCTTTTCAAGCTTGCTCACTTTTAACGCTGTGGGGTCCACCTCAAACTCAAAGGGAGAATCTGGTAGGTTGGTAGGCGTTTTGGATAGCTGGGGTAGGATTAGGGGCGGAGCTGGCCCCATCGGAATGTCTGTATCTCCCTGGACATTTGGTGTCTCCCCAGTTATTGGAACTCCTGGTAGGGGAGGAATTGGTGTGAAGCAGATGCCCCGGTTTGCTACTGTAACCTGGCGACCAACTCTGCCTGTTGGGCCATGACCTCGGCCTGTTGTTTGGCAAATTCCGCTTGGCAAGTAGCATCCTACTGCATAGTTTTCATGCTTTCCTAGAGTTGACGCGTCATCTCCTCCATTCCTGCCATGTTATGCTGATCTAGCTGAATAACTGGTATATTTATCCCTACAGTAGAAACTAAGACCTCAGCCTGACTGTCCACTGATGGGCTAAACCACTAATCTGGTGGCCGCTGTACCGATACATTGCGTCCTTTTGACCTCCGTCTAGTAACCGAGGGTAAAGAAAGGAACACTGCTTGTCCGTCTATCAGATCCCTAGATCGATTAAGCCTACGACCTCGGACCCAGAGTGCTCAGGAGATATCTGCCTGGTCGGAATCAATGATGGTAAACTACCTTGCAAAAAGATAAATAAAGCATAATAAGGAAATAATGAATAGAAAAACGGGCAGCATAACAGCTTAAATAAAGACAACACACAGTTGGCAAATATAAACTGAATGGACTGTTCTCAACCACTGATCATCGTTTCCAAACCACTGCCCCAAATCTGAATCTGATACCCGTAGATATAACTGATTCTTAAAACACTGATGCCCGCAGGCCTGATACCCAGATTTGCAAACTGATACATGCGACCCTGTAGAGGCAAACTCTAAAAAAAGCACATAGTATGCAAGTGAGAGCCGAAAACTCCCCTATGGGGGGGGGGAGGGTTTTCCTGTCCTAGTTTCGTCAAGAACTAGGGTTTCACTACACACACAGTGGTTTCAAACAACCTACAATCGGGTAAGCAACCTGTCCTAGTTTGGAATGGTCACTACGGATTCCGAATATGCACTAGGTCGAATGGTCAAAAAAGGGTGCCCCGGAAAAAATCGGGGTTTGTGCTCCCATCGTGGCAGAGCTCGTAACCGGTCAGCCTTATGGCACGCTTCTCAAAGCAAGCCTCCGACAAACCGTTCAGGAATAGCAGACGGCAAACACGGTGTCCTAGGCGCACCAATGCAAATGCAATGCAAAGAAACACATAAGTGTAATCAAAACAAGATATCATGAGTTCGAGTCAAGTTCTCTAACTCCCCAGCAGAGTCGCCAAAAACTGTAGACGCGACCCGAGGGCGCCTTGTTTCTACAGTTCGGACTCAAATGTCACGGTTCTGAATCTAATCCCGCAAAGTGCAATGCGAGACCGATAAATCACCAAAGAGTCCAAATCCGGCAAATCATTTTGGAAAACTGATTTTTAAGAAAGAAGTGTCGAACATGGACTGCTTTGCCAGATACAGAGTCGCTACCTAAATATTTTATTTTGAGGAAATTTAGGAAATCCTGACTCATTGCTTAAGGCCACGTGTCCGTCATCACCAAAGTTGCCTCGGTTCGGGAACTTGGGTACGATTGGGGATGGTCATCTATGAGCACCCCCGCTCGCCCGATCAAAGATCGACCACTACTAAACATGATATCTTGTTTTTGAAAACACATGCGTCCTTATTTCGGTTATTAGCCTAGAATTACTATGTGATACGCACAATACACAAGTATAGACTAGATGGCCTAATTTGGAACAAAACATCTCATGTTTGTTTGTTTGAAAATAGTTTGAAGGTGCTACTCGCAAGTAAGCTAAGACGTGGATTTGCCACCCTCAAGTGGGCTTAGAAAACATGATTCTGCCACTCCGCAAAGTGGGCTTAAAACACACATTTCAATAAACTGTTCCAATTCAAGTAATCTAACCTTCACCCACCGACATTCAAGCAGTTATATCACATAAGCAGTTAGCCTCATAGCAAGCATGCTATCATGGCAACACTCACACTCATGCAAGATGCTAAAGCATAAAAGCTTACCTAGTACTCCGAGCCAAAACAATAGCTAATTAGTAATCAATGCATGATCCTAGCTATGTTAAGATGCTTAATGCAACACATGCAAAATGCAACTAGAATAGGCTCAGCTATCTAAGAATGGCATGTGGAATACGACAACTCGATACACGTATTCAAGTTGAAATTGAAATACTATGAAATTAGTATGATGCGCCGAGCCCGGTGCGTGCAATACGAATGAATGTATGCAAACATGCTAACATAAATGTGCTAATTGAAACATGACCTAAAACTAACAATCAAAAACAAGTAAGTAAAAAGGAGAAAGACGTGGGGTTGGAAGACATTCACACACACACGCACACTTATTACAAATCTGCCCTCTCGACGGAGGGTCCGTATAAATAATACAAACTGAATAATAAATCAACTATCCTAGCTAATTAATTATTACAAACCCTTAATTAATTAACAAATTAATTACAAAAGGAGGCCGCCGCAGCTCCACCTCTGAATGATTAAATGATACATGCTCGACTGCCTCGCTCGGAAACCCGTTGCCATGCCACAATTTGCCTCTGCTTGCACTGTTTTGCATCTCTGAAAATTGTGAAAATCCTTAGGATGCTTCTGAAACACTCCCTGAGCACTGTGGGAGGTCACCGGTCAAGAGATGAAGTCATCGTCCATGGGAACATGGTCATCGACCGAAAGTGGAGCTCTCGGCCAGATTAAGTTAGCCGGCCGGCACTAAAGATGGCCGACCGGCCATCCCTTCCTGCAGAATGTTGTTTTTGCTGCAGCAGAGGACAGACAGTGCATGGCAAGGCGTTTACAAGACAATGTGTGCACGACCACCCTCCCTATCATGTTATGAACTCAAGGGAGCGTAGTGCTCGACCCTCGGGCCACCAATCACGCATTTCAATGCATGATGGCCAAAGGTGCCAAGTGTGTAAATCAATGTGGATTGAATGCACAAAAACACATGAATGCCTCACACTCTATCATGTTGGATCAAGAGCGTTGGTGACTAAGGATTGAGGGACGTTTCGTCACTTCAAGTACGAACGTTCCTCGCTCCTCGTGTTTGGCTTGACACCCCAAACCGAACACAATGCAATGCACGTATGCCAAATACAATGCAACATGGAAAAGCAATGTTATGCAACCTAAGCATGCCAAATGCAGTAGGACTCAAGTATGCACACAAGACTAAGGTAGCAAGCATGCCAAATGCAATGCAACCTAAGCATGCAAGTTAAGCTAACGTAACATGGGTACGCCAAGTATGCAACAATGTTATGTAATGCAATTAGCTAAATATCATACGATATACCAAACATGCAAACATGATACAATACAAGCATGCAAATATCATGAAAAGCAAACATACTCAATGGACTTAAACTGAAATGGACAGACCTCAGCCATGCCAAAACAGTGGCCATAGTGCCAAGGAATGATGGACAAAACGCATCCAAACATGCACATGTAAGGGTCCAACACTTAGGCATAAAAAAGGTTGACTCTTAAGCACATTTAAAAGAGAAAAATATGGACAAATAACAAGCATGATAAGCTCTGAAAATGTGCAAGGGATGATGCCAAATCAACCAAGCCATGCAAGTAAGGCATACAAAGGAACCCAAAACTTGAGACTAGCTAAGGGGCTCAAGCCATGGCCATATCAACCAAGCCCCAAAGGGCCAAGGAGACCTAAAATAGTCCCAAGGCAAGCCAAAACAAAGCTAGAACATGTATGGAACAAGGCCAAAACATGCTAAAAGATAGGCACAAAACAAAGGGCATGCTAGGCTACAAAGGATGCATTACACTACACCTATCACAACCGAACATGGCATGAATTATGCAATGAAAAATAGAGTTATAATATGTCAAAATAAGCCCCAAAACCAATGAGATGGCACCCCAAAGACCTAATCATGGAGGCATACACAATGACCCAATCTTAAGGCACAAAACAACAACTCTTCACAGCATTGAAAGGATGCCAAACATGAGTGTGTGGCTACACTACATGGACTAAAATATGATTTCAAAAGATGCCAAATCATGAGAATGGTATGAGCAATGCATGCTAATGGCTTAGATGCTCAAAGCTAACAAGCTAGGATGAACTAAGGCTATACAAAGCAATGCATATATGATCAAATCAACACCAAACAGAGCTTAAACATGGTGAAACATGACTAAAAGTTCCTTGGAGTTGAGCCGAAATATGCAAGCATGATGGTCCAAACGCAAGATACATGTTAAGGCAATAGAAGGGATTACAAGGTAAGTACATGGTGCATGCAAGAGACCAACAAACCAACTTAAAACAGAGGTATATCATGCCAAGATAACACCAAATACTTGCTGAAATAGGACCAAAACATGCTAAGCAAACATACTATTATGGTGAGCCAATAATGCAAGAAAATAAGACACAAAAGGAGGGGGTGTCCCTCCCCTATTCAAGACTTCAAAACCACTTCTCTACCACTGAAAATCCTCTAGATTTTAGTGGTGAGAAGGTCAAAACAAAAGGGTTTGAAAGCTCAAGAAAAAGGTCACAAAATAAGGCCAAACAAGGCCTAAGAGGGGGTAGACAACCCCCGACCCAAAAGTAACCTTAAACAAACATCTCAAGCATGAAAATATAGAACTATTTTCAGTTGGACACTAAGCTTAAAATAGTATGCAAGTATTGCTAAAAGCTTAAGCAAAAATGGGGGATAAAAGAGTAGTTTCTCACCCTTGAAAAACACTTCAAGAACACCAACTCCAGCACCTCCTTCTGATCAAAACCAACTCAAAAACTCTGAAATCAACTCCTTAGCACCTCAGTAACTAAAGGAAAGTGTAACACTAGGTGCCTTAGTGCAAAAATATGAACAAAAACACCCTTTAGAACACTATTACGCACAAATATAGAGAGAGAAGGAGATATAGAGAGAGAGTGATATATCTCTAATATCTCAGATTGTTCAACCTCTGGAAAGGGAGGGGAGGCCCTCCTCTTATAGGAAATCCAATTCCAAGCTTCCAAGGGAAGCTAAGTGTAAGGATGAAATCCCTTCATACACGTATAAGGAGGGCAGAGTATGTGCTCACCAGCTGGCACAGGTGGCATGCACAATGCCTAAAAAAGGCAAACAAAATGCCTCAGCCAAAAAAAGTGGCCGATCGACCAAGAAAATGGCCGACCGACCAAATACAGTGCCGATCGACCAATACATTTGGCCAATGGAAAGAAAACAAGGTCGGTGGCCTCAGGCCATGGCCGATAGGTTAAGGGGATGGTTAACAGGCCACTTCCTACCATTAGAAGCCAAAAACACAAGTGTTTGGTCCACAACCAAGCACAAAACAAACAAGTTGAGAGATCTTGAGGCAAGGCGCGCAACCGAGACTTCCGAGAAGTCAAAATGAACACAAACACAGATGATCATCAAGTGTTCAAACGATGACGTCCAAGTCTTGAGGACGGTCAAAAATGGGGTGTCTACACATTTATAAAATGACACTGTTTTATTAAGGGTTTTTTTTTTTTTGCGACAGAGAATTCCCGTCACAAATGTCAACTATTTGCGACGGTAAATTTCACCCATCTCAAAAAAATATTTTTTGGGATGGTATACAGTGCCGTCGCTAATACTTCCATATCTAAGTGACTTTTTATTCTGTGCTTATTAGCGACGAGAAAACTGCCGTCGCAGAAAACATTATTTGAGATGGCTTCACATGCCGTCGCGAAAGACCACTTTTTGCGACGGTATACACGCCGTCGCAAAAAGTTTCGTGTTTTATACCCACTTTTCTTGTAGTGTATATATATGAAATTGGACTTGGACTTCTTGGATTTGTTTGATTTAAGGGTCGATTGTTTTGAGATTACTTAACTTGGGTTAGATTGTGAGAAGTTGATCCTTAATCTTGAGGTTTTGTATGGTTTGAACTTATAAAATTATATATGAATTGAAGATCTAGGTGAATTTGGAAGAAAAAGTTTTGAAAAAAGTTGGAAAAGAACTAAACAAAGATTTTGATCTTTCTTGCTTGATGACTCATTGTATTTTTGATGTTTTGATTTAGAAAACAATCATAATCTCATGTTTTCTATTAGTTTTACATGTTTTTGAGTGATTTGAGTTGAGACCTAGCTCGGACAATGGAAGAACAGGTGATAGAACCAACAAATATTTTTGACAGCAGAATTTTGCCCAATGTCGCACGTGCGATGGGGCTTCCTGCACGTGCGAAAGTGTATTTCCAGCAACATTTTATATTCTGAAATAATTGCATGTGCCCCCGCACATGCAGTTTTGGTCCTGTACGTGCGGAAATCTCCTGTTTCAACCCAATTTTGGATAGGCATATCTCCCTCTTTCAAACTCCGTTTTAAGTGATTCTTGAGCCTAAATTCAAGCCCCAGAAGTCTAGTTTCCAATGGTGGTGGTCTCACATCTTCTTTCTAACCATTTCATGTTATTTCCTCTCCTAACCCAATTTCTTTTTGTTTCTTCCTATTTTCCTAGACACAGATTATGACCCAATAAGGTCTAATGAGTTTAGAACCAACATAAATAAGTGGTTAAGGAGCAAAGTAAAGGATCGGTTTATTTGATTAAGAAAAGATTAAGAGAAGTAAATTTGATCAAGAGAGTAGTTTTATGTTTCAATATGTTGTGTTATGTGCATTATGATTGCAGGACAAGATTTGAGGACCAATCAACCATTTCTGATTAATACCTCTATGAGGATATGTTCTATTTATTTATTTAACTATTCATAATTGTTATATTTTCTGAAGATTGTATTTATTTGATATGAGTGACTTTCACGAACTAAATTATTATGTAAATGTGGACCTGAGGCCGTTCTGTGATTGTATTTATTCGACATGAGTGACTTTCATGAACTAAATTATTATGTAAATGTGGGCCTGAGGCCGTTCTGTTATTATGTTGGGCCTGAGGCCGTTTTGCTATTATAATGGGCCTGAGGCCGTTCTGCTATTATGTTGGGCCTCAGGTCATTCTGTTATTATGATGGGTCCGAGGCTGTTCTGCTAATATGTTGGGCTTGAGATCATTCTGTTATTATATTGGGCCCAAGGCTGTTCCATCTTATGTAGGCCCGAGGCCACTCTGTAAGTGTGAATAAAGATGTTTGGAAATTGTCATATGACTCGTTTATGAAATGTTATTTTATCTGAATGAATGGATGTCCCTTTTTGAAATGTGATCCTGACCCTTTGCTTGACCCTTGTGGTCACTTTGATACGCCTTCGAGCTCTTTGTATATGAACGGATTTTGATATGATAAGTGTTTGTTATGAAAATGATATTTGGAAATAATTTAAGATATATATTTCGTAATTGTAAGCCATGTTTACATAATGTGGTGGACACCATTCATTAACCTCTTTATTTTGGTATTACTCACTGGGCTCTAGCTCACCCTTTATATTTATATATATATATATATACATGTATGTGGGTGAGCACTCAAAGGATCAGCATTAGAGTTTACCCGAGAGTTTGCCTCCCCGTCAAGCCAACCATGCAGTGCCTCCGGGTAGAGGTGTAGTGTTATTTTGCCAAGCATAGTTTTGTTTGAAGTCTTTCATATAGTGTGTGAGATCTGTATAAGCTCTGTACGTATATATGGAAAGTGTAGTTAAATGGTTTAATTATTCCAGGTCATCATGTATACACAGCTCAATGGACATTTATTATTTATTTTGCTTCCGCTTTAGGCCCCGATATGATTTAAATATTTTGAAATTTTGTTTTTAAGGCTGAAGGTAATCTAAGGTTACTGGCCAGTCATGATCTAAACTTTTAGGAGCGGGTTTGGGTCGTGACAATACGACAGCACCAAATCCAGAATCTATTGGTAAGGGACCAACAGATACACAAATACACTATAGCAAAGCAAGCAAACACATCAACACAGATACACAAATACACAGATACACTATAGTAGTGCTAGCAGCACAGATATCCTAGAGCAGAACAAGTAGTACTAGAGAAGATGCACTGGAACAAGCACCCAGGTAACAGCAGAGAGACACCGGATTATCAAATGCATCAAAAACAAATAGCACTAGCACAAATACACCAGATTAGCAGATGCACCAAACTAAGCTCCAAGGTAACAGCATATACACTAAAACAGCAGAATAGAACACAGACACACTAGAGTAGCACACAGATACAGAGGTAGACACACTTAATAGCAAAACAAAAGTTGACTAAGGTTGTGGACAATATCATGCCTTGAGTAAGAGAAACCAAGGAGGTTAGATTTGGCCCACAAAGCCACTCTCTATTTGACAGTAACACTCAAATCCTTTAGATTAGGTTGACACCCATTGAAGATGCAATCATTCCTAATTTTTCAAATAAACCACAACATAGCCAATGGTACTAAATTCCAAAGCTTCATTATAATCTTTTTGCTTTTAAAACCCATCCACCAGTGTAGCAAAGCCACAACAGAAGCAGGTGTTGCCCAATTCAAATCCCACCATAGTAACAATTCAGTCCAGGACTCCCAAATGCCACTGCACAGCAGAAAAATATGATTGTTGTCATTAATACTTTCATGATGTCACTGCACAGCAGGACCATACTTTCATTATGTTCTAATGATCAATTTATAATTAATATTGAAGATGAAATGTCTTGAAGGAATTATATTATTGTTGTCATTAATAATCATTATATTGGTTTTGTTTGTGTTGTATGCGCAACAATTTTGAATTTATCAACATTGAATTTGACTTTACTTGTTTTGTCACCTCCTGATAACCAAGATCTGTAATAACCTTATTGGAATTAATTTGTCAAGTTACATCCCTTTTAATAAAATTTAGAAAAAATAATAAATTAGTCATACTACTCTTTTCAAAATAAAAAACATTTAGTCCTATCAATTTTCTAATAGGACAATTCAATCCTATTTTCAATAAAACACTCCCATAAAGTCTTATTTTTCTTACAATCATCTTATGCACCTCATGACATTTAAGAGAGTCCATATTTAAATAAAAGAAGTTCCCTCGTTGATGTTTTTAGTTTTTCTTTTTTTCAATTTTTCTTTAATGAGGTGTTTGCTAAATCCAAATGTTATTTTCATTTGTAAGAACATTGCTAGACTCCATACAATTTCAATTGGATTCTAATTTCAAGTCACTCTTGATTTTTTGATGTATTACGTATAGATCATGTAATTCATATATTAATCACCTTGTTTCGCTTTGAGTATTCAAAAATATTTTTTGAGTTTTTAATCGGTATTTTTTTTTATTTTTGTGAACTTTTCAAATATTGTAGTCATTTTTCACTTTTTATGTCTACTTAATCAAGATATATTTAAAAAGCATAAAGTTTGTGAATTTTTCAGAAAACGAACAACTAAATACTAAAAAAATACTACGAATAACAAAATTCAGTACTCCTTTTTTTTTTTGGATTTATTGAATTTTAAAAAAATTTCTTTAGAAATATTTTCTTTTTAAGCACATCTAAATTACCTGCATCTATAAAGAATAATAAAAAATATCAAAAAAAAAAAACACTAAAAAATACGAATTGAAAACTCAAAAACTATTTTTTTAAAATTCAAAACCAAAAAGAGTGAATGATCTTATTTAAATTTTTAAGATCCTATTTATGATTTTTACTAAAGTTTATTATTAAATTGTGAATAGAGGTGCAATTAATATGCATGGGAAATGGTAAAGTGAAGGAAGTATAATATTAATGAGGTTTTGAAGGGTAATTTTATTTTTACACCATTTATTCTTCATGCACATCTTTTCTCACTGCAGACACTTAAAAAGTTGTTTATTGTAATGGTTTGGGTTGACACCTGATCCTTTATCCTTTTCGTATAGAGATGGTTGCATTAAAAGATGTCTTTTCGTCAAAATTGAATCAAATCTAAAAATTTTCTAAGTGTGAAAATTAGATTTTGCAAAATTTACAATTTTGAAAATAATTTTTCCTGGTAATTATTCTTTATATATTAAATAAACTAAATTGATTTTATGAGATTTTTCTACAAAGTTTTAGTCACTTTACTTCAACGTCAAGCTTAGTAATTGCAGTCATCAGATTATTTTTATACTAAAACTGAGATAATCACTTTTTGATTTAATTGAATTTTGATTTTTTTTTTTTTTTTTTTTTTGTATTTTTCTTTGAATCC
>NW_021026955.1:834448-851448 GCF_004153795.1 Camellia sinensis | reverse complement strand
TGATCGTGCTCCCCTTCCCTACCTTTTCAGATCTGCATGAGATGGGGGTAGAGAATAAGCTCTATAAGAGAGAGTATGCTTGCTTTAATTTAGGGTGAGACACTTGAGACATTTTAGAGATAGAAAAGACAGAGAGAAGCTCTGGTTTTAGGGTTAGGGTTCATACATATCTCCTATCTCTCTTTTTCTCTCTTTGTGCTCTAGGTGTTTTAGTTCATACTATTGCACACAAACACCTAGTGTTTCACCTTTTTTTGGCTCCTGAGGTTCTAAGGGGCTGGTTTTAGTGTTTTGGACCTGGATTCAAGCCAAGGAGGGCTATTGAAGCACCATTGTTGAAAAGGTCTTCAAGGGTAAGAATCTTACCCCTTTTTACCCCATTTTTGCATCTTGTTTTTACCTATCTTTGAACTGTTTTTGAGCTTAGTGTATAACATAAAAAAGTTCTGTTTTTTAACCCTCTTGATTGTTTATTAAGAGTGTTTTGTGGTTTGAGGGTGTTTGACCCCTCTTAGGCCTTGAAAGGCCCCATTTTGAGCCATTTTGTGCTAGTTTCGAGACTTTGGTGTTTGGGCCTCTTCACCACTGAAGATTTCAGTGGTGAAGATGGTGCCTTGAAGTCTCCAAAAGGAGAGGGCCACCCCGTCTCCTTGTTGTCCTTGAAATGGACCATTTTTGGCCTCTTGAGGGAGCACCATGTTAGAGTGTGTGTTGACCATGCCTTGGCTATTTTTTGTGCTTAATATGTCATATTATGCCTCTGTTTTTACTTGGTTTTGGTACACCATGCATGCTTAGCATACCTACCATGTAATGCCTTGTTATTGCCTTAATATGCCTTAGGTTGTTAGCCTTTGTTCAAGCATGTTTTAGGCTTAGTCTTGTGAAGGTTTTGTGCATATTTTGTCATGTTTTAGGTCTGTCCATGGTTGTTTGGGTCGGATTTGGCATGCTTAGTATAGCCCCTTTGCATTTCGGCTTGTTGGCCTTAAGCGTGTGAATGTATAGCATGACATTTTTGCATTGGTTTGGTGATTTGGAGCCATCTACCATGTCATTTTAGTCCCATTTGCATGCCTATATGTTTGCCTTGGACGCATCTTTAATGCTTTGAAAGCTTGTGTAGTATGCTCCATGTTTTGGCCATTGCGTATGCCTTTGAATTTGAGACACTTAGATGCCATCTAAGAGTCCCTTTTGCATGGTCTAGGTCTGCCTTGAACCTATTTTAAGTCCCCTTAGCCTTGTGAGGCTTGGTTGGCTTAGCCATGGTTCAAGTCCCCTTGACTTGTTTCAAGTACTTGGACCATTTGCATGCTAATGTTTAGCCTATCTTGTTGCTTGGTTTGACACCATCTTAACATGATTTTCAATGCTTACTTTGCATGCCATTAGTCCACATTATGCCTCTTTCAATTGTGTTTGAGAGTTGCCTCATTTGTGTCTAAGTGTTGGCCCTTTAACATGTGCATGTGTGTATGTGTTTTGGTCCTCTTATTTTTAGCACTTTGGCCCTTGTTTTAGGCCTATTTAGAGTTGCCTAAATCGTGCATAAGTCCATCTTTTTCATCCATTTGCATTGCCTCATGTTTGCTTGTATGCTTGCATAAGTGCATTGCCATGGCATGTTGCATCCTTAGCTTGCATGCCTAGGTTGCATTACATCTTGCATGCATGCCTTGTTCCTTGACTTGGTGATAGGAATTGGGCCTTGGTTTGTTTGTTCGGTTTGCATTTCATTTGATATGCAAGTTGCACTCTCAATTCTTTGGGCCATCATGCATGGAAATGCGTGATTGGCGGTCCGAGAATCGAGACACATGAGTCACAAACATGATAAGGGACATGATTGGTGCATACATGCCTTGAATTGTGCTGCCATGCTTTGCCTTGCCCTCTGTTGCTGTCAATTGCAGATTCTGCAGGAACACTCTGCCGACCGGCAATTTCTGGTGCCGACCGGCAATAATTTCCCTGCCGATGGATCCATTTTGTGCCAGTGGCCACGTGCTATAGCCGGTGGCAATTCCATTCAGCCGGTGGTGTTCCCCAATGTCCAAGGAAGAAGTCCTGAGGTTTTGGCAGCCTCCAGAGGAGTAAAGGAAGGAAAACAAAGGCAGCCTATGCATGGCGATGCATTTCCAAGCAGGACCGAGCATGCATTGCATCGAGCTCTTCCCCTGGGGCGGTTTATCTGTTTTCCTAGCTTAATTAGTTTACTAATTAATTAGGCAATTTGTAATATTTAATTAGCTTGCGTAGTTAATTAATTTGTATTATTTATTTGGTCCCTCTGAGTGAGGGCAAATTTGTAATAAGTGTGGGTGAGTGTGTGAATGTCTTCTAGCCCCCACTTCTTTCTTCCCTTTTATTTACCTGCTTATGATGGTAGATTAGGGCATTTTTGAAATTAGCATACCTTATGCTATGCATGCGTGCATTCATGCATTTGTATTGCATGCATTAGGCTCGGTACATCATGCTAACTGCATTTGTATTTCAAATTCCAAATTGAATATGTGAATCAATTGGTTGCATTTCACATGCCATGTTTAGGGTTAGCCGAGCCTGTCTAGATTGCATTTTTTTTCATGCGATGCATTAGCCATTCTTAAAATGAACTAGGACATGCATGTTTGCTAACTAGTTTATTGTTTTGGCACGGAGTACAATGTAAGTATTTTTGTTTTAGCATCCCACATGCGTATGAGTGTTGCCATGACAGTATGCTTACCATGTGGCTAAATGCTTACATGATATTACTGTTTGAATGCCTGTGGGTGAAGGTTGGACTATTTGAGTTGGAAAACTCATTGAAATCCGTGTTTTAGCCTACTTGCGAGTAGCAAATTCCGAAGCGCTTTTCAAAACAAACGGATATGCAATGCTTGTTTCCAAATTAGGCAATCTAGTCTATACTTGTTTGCTGCGCGCATAACATAGTAATTCTAGGCTAATAAATGGATTAAGAACACATAACATTTTCAAAATCGGATATCATGGTTAGTAGAGACCGGTCTTCGGACCGGGCGAAAGGGGGTGCTCATAGCTGACCTTCCCCGATCGTACCCAAGCTCCCGAGCCGAGACAACTCCGGTGATGACGGACATGTGGCCTTCGGCACCGAGTCAGGGTTTCCTAAATTCCCCCATAAAAAATATTTAGGTGGCGACTTTGTATCTGGCAAAGCAGTCCATGTTTGGCACTTCTTTTCGAAAAATCTGTTTCTCAAAACGATTTGCCGGATTTGGACTCTTTGGTTCAAGATTTAGAACCGTGACACAAATCGAGTCCGAACTGTAGCGAAGGCCCCACGCGGGCGCGTCTACAAATGTAAAACTTAAGTAAATTAAATATAAATGTAAGAGACTAAATGAAAATATTTACTTAAATGCTTAAATGTGGAAATAAGGTTGGTGTGAAGGAATTCAAAACCAACAGAATTTTCCTTGAGTGTTCACATCCGCGACAAATATGTACTCCCTTTACTTTGTCTGCAAAATCCTTGGAGCCTGTGAACTTGCCCGCGACCCTCATAGTCATGCCCACGATGGTCTGTCTATAAAAGTCCTGAGTGCATGTCAAAACCCATTTTTCTGCATTTTTTTCTCCATTTTTTCTCTCTTATCTACCATTGTTGAGCATCTAAGCTCACAAAACCTTAGATCTAGGGTTTTTGGGTAAGAATCTCATCCTAGTTGTTAAGGATATAGAATGTGTAGATCATCGAGGGTTACATTTTGATTTTTCTCCATTTTTTCTCTCTTATCTACCATTGTTGAGCATCTAAGCTCACAAAACCTTAGATCTAGGGTTTTTGGGTAAGAATCTCATCCTAGTTGTTAAGGATATAGAATGTGTAGATCATCGAGGGTTACGTTTTGAGCTATGTTGATCGTGTTTTTGTTGTTGTTGACCTTTGGGTGTTCATCAAATCTCTCTCTCTCTCTCTCTTTTGCTCTCTCTCTCTCTCTCTCTTCCCTTGGAGGTAGGAATACCTTTAATTTTTATATCTTTGTGTTGATGATTATGTGGTATTTTCTTTGTTATGATGATGTATGAACAAGTGTTTTCATTAAAAATATATAAATGTATAAAAATGGGGTTTTCTCTTGAGTTTTTGAAATGTTTTGACATATTGAAGGTTAATATTTGATGATTTGATGGTTTTGTAAAAGAAATGAGTGAGAGAGAGAGAGAGAGAGAGAGAGAGAGAGAGAGAGAGAAACCCTAATTTTCTTGAATCCCTAGGTTCGAAATTTTATTTAAAGTGGATGTTGAAACTAATTGATGGTTTGGTGTTAAAATTGAATTTTATATGGTATTGAAACACATGGAAATTATGGGGATGTGTAACCTTAGGATTTATGAAGGAATTATTATTGATAATGGAAGTTATTGAATCCAACTTTTATGTTGCCTCAAAATTATGATTTTAATGATATGAGATTTTTGAAAAACTAAGTAGTGTTTTGAAGTGAGATTCAAATTGATTTGAGCTAAAACGCATGGTGATATTGTAATGATGTAAATTGTGGATCGGTGTTATGATTATGGATGATTATAGGAATTGTTGAGATTATTTTGATTACGTATTACAGTAATTATTCTTGTAGAAATGAATTGAATCCTAGGTAAAATAAAAAACATTTGCAAACTCATGCCTCACATTTGCATCACATGGTTTTGACTTGAGACAACATTTGATTTTGGAAAGTGATGGATCCTGAAAAGAGGGTAAATAGCGTAGTAATCCAGGCAGTGAAGTCATTTTTTAGAAAAAGGTGTTTTGTGTTGTATTGATACCCGCCCGAGGAATCAAGGTGCCTAATTGCCTTGTCATGTGCTTGATGCTAACCAAAGTAGTAGTCTTGGATTGGAAGCAACCAAAGACTGTGTCAGAAATCTGTAGTTTCTTAGAATTGGCTAGGTACTACAGAAGGTTCATTCAAGATTTCTCTTAAGATTGGCTAGGTACTACAGAAGGTTCATTCAAGATTTCTCTAAACTGGCCAAGATAATGACACATTTGAGGCAAAAGGAGTAAAGTACAAATGAAATGAAGCTTACGAAAAGTCTTTCTAGGAGTTAAAGACGAAATTAACCCGCGCACCAATATTAATCATTTCGGAACGAGATGTAGGGTACACCGTGTATTGTGATGCATCCGTGGAAGGATAAGGTTGCGTACTCCTGCAGAAAGGAAAAGTAGTAGCGTGTGGTTCCAGGCAGTTGAAGCCACATGAGTGAAATTACCCAACGCATGACTTGGAATTGGAAGTTGTGGTTTTTGCCCTAAAACAGTGGTGACATTACTTGTATGGAGAACAGTTTGAGATTTTCACAGATCACATGAGTTTGAAGTATCTTTTTACACAAAAGGTTCTAAACTTGAGGCAGAGACAATGGATGGAGTATCTCGAAGACTATCAGTTTACTCTCTCATATCATCCTGGTAAGGCCAACGTAGTAGCAGACTCATTGAATCGCAAGAGTAAGGGAATGATAGCTAGACTGGTAGTGAAATGGTGGGATATGATTAGAACTCTCAATGAATTTGGAGTTCAAGTAATGGTTCAAGACGGGAAGGCATACCTTGGTGCATAGAATATGATGCCTAAGTTAATAAGTGAAGTCATGAAAGCTCAAGATCACGATCAATAAGTAGCTTTCATCAAGACACGCTTGGAATCAGGGGAACCAGGGCCCAACTAATCGATTCACTCAGATGGAAAATTGAGGTGCCAAGGCAGGCTATTTGTGCTTAATAGTGAGTCACTTAGAGAAAGAACACTCAAGGAATCTCATCACTTTGCAATTACAGTATATCCATGAAGGACTAAAATGTACCAAGATTTGAAGCAACGGTACTAGTGGAGTAGTATGAAGAAGGATGTAGATAAGTTTGTGGCAAGATGCCTTACATGCCTACTGGTGAAAGTAGAACATTATAAACTAGGAGGAATGTTGCAGCCTCTACCAATAGCTAAATGGAAGTAGGTTCATGTAACGATGGACTTTGTGACTGGATTACCCAAAACCCCCAAAAGGCCATGATGCTATCTAGGTTATAGTGGATTGTTTGACAAAAACCGTGCATTTTTTACTCCACAAACTAACTGACACTTTGGAGTCCTTTTGTAGCCTCTATATTCGACAATTCGTTCAATTACATGGAATTTCGATAACCATTGTGTTAGACCGCGACCCACGTTTTACCTTCCAGTTCTGGGGAAGTCTATAAGAAGCCCTGGGCACAGAGTTGTGTTTTAGCACTACCTTTCATCCACAAATAGATGGGCAATCTGAGCGCACCATCTAAACAGTTGAAGATATGTTGAGAGGTTGTGTAATGTATTTTCAAGGAAGTTGGGAGCGACACCTTCCATTAATTGAATTCTCGTACAACAACAGTTTCCAAACCAGTATTGGAATGGCACCTTTTCAAGCATTGTATGGGTGACCTTGTTGATTACTGATCTATTGGACTGAAGTGGGTGAAGCAGGTCTAGTAAGACCAGAACTTGTTCTAGAGACTACCGAGAAAGTCAAACTTATCTGACAATGATTGAAGATAGCTCAGGACTGCCAAAAGAGTTATGCGAATAAAAGAAGAAGGACTCTAATGTGTTGGTGACCACATGTTCTTGAATGTTCAACCTCAACATGGAATCATACGTTTCGGGAAAAAAGATAAGCTCTCACCTCGATATATTGGACCCTTCGAAGTATTACAACAAATTAGAGAAGTTTCATATAGACTTG
Organism: Camellia sinensis; assembly: GCF_004153795.1. NCBI lineage: Eukaryota > Viridiplantae > Streptophyta > Magnoliopsida > Ericales > Theaceae > Camellia > Camellia sinensis. The sequence continues at coordinate 844,683 of NW_021026955.1, read as the reverse complement.
TTTTACCTCCGCAATTAGCTAGAATACACAATGTCTTTCACGTATCTATGCTATAGAAATATCTCACAGATTCATTGTCACGCCCCAAACCAGCCCCTAAAAGTTTGGGCATGACCCCTTCAGAATCGGACAGATAATACGATATATATATACAACAGATGGGCCTGAACGGAAGCATTTAATAGTATAAAATACTATAAACTAACATCCATCGAGCTCACGCCTATATGCCAGGATCTCAATGTGCCATTCAACAGTTCCTCATATGATAGACAGATATACAAGAAGCAGATATATGCATTCACACAATAACATATATGGGCATATATACAGAACCAGCCCCACACGTGGGCATACAGCAAAAATATTGGTAAAGGAAATTATACACGACTAATTACATTAGACAAAAGATTAAGGGTCAAACTAGGGGTCATTGAGGGAACCCCACAAAATGCATAAGCTTCACCACATGGCTTGACCAAGGAGGGGTGACCAAAGCCGAACTAAGACCGACCTTCAGGTTGATTGCCTACAGAAACAGACATAACAGAAGGTGAGCAAGGCTCAGTGAATAATAGAACTCAACAATTTAATGATTATACTTGAATTGTAATATTTATAACGTATGTAAGTGCAGAGGTCAAATAATTACTATTCTCTTGTAAACATTTTCAGAATTGCCTTGGGCCCAATTTTCATACAGACAGGCTTTAAGCCCAGTTTTATGCAGAACGGCCCCATGCCCAACAGATCCAACAGATTGGCCTCAGGCCCAGATATTAACAAATTGTACAGAGCGGCTCCCAACCTAACAGATTATACAGATCGACCATAGGCCTAGCAGATTACACAGAATGGCCATAGGCCTAACAGATGACACAGAACGGCCATAGGCCTAACAGATGATACAGAATACCACCACGCAATAGTGCACATAAATTTCTTCCATGCTTTATTACAAGTTGACACAGTTGTCTTGCGTATAATAGAGTATTAACAATAATTACTTACAGAAAGCCTATGTACCATTACAGTACTATTCGTAGGGACATAACAATTCACATCATAGCGTGAGTCACATAACAATGTTATTAATATTCAATTCTTTCCTCAGGTTGAGTCATTCATAGGTCAATCGGATATTTATCATGGTTCCTCAACGATCACTAACGTATAAAGCAACCCATAGGTCTATCTGATTATTTCTTCCGATGATCCATTTTAGGCAGATATCTACGTCATAAGACATGTATTGAACCAAACAGACCGTAGGGGTCCCTGATAGGACATTCAGGATATCATGTTCCCGGTAAGCGGGGTTTACATTCACAATTTCTTTCTGTCAACCAATTACACAGTATTAGTAGTTTGTATGCAATTCTTATGCAGAGTCATAGGTAATTTACAAGTTATAGCACATTAATGATAACCATTACCCGTAACCGGAATGCAGAGTAATTCCCGAGTCATACCGATGTACACAAATCTTTCAACGTTCACATAAGTTCACCAGATTTCCAATCAACATAAATGTTAACGTAATTACTTGCAAAGAACAGAACGTTAATAATAAGAATTATTAACGATAATTAAATGTACGACTACAGTACTACTACTCTATGTGCTGTAGTGGAGTGTTAGTTCCTCCCGGGTTGTGACCTACAAACACACACAACTTGCAAATTAGTTTATTTCCCTAGTTAAGTCATTTTCTAACTTGTTTGGCTTCGAATGAATTTACAACATTAAAAAGGCATCAAATACAGATTTCAAAAATATCTGAGGGTCAAGCACGTAAAACGGTGCAGGCTATTTTTTCCAGCTTGGGCCGCACGTGCGGCTGTCATCCCCGCACGTGCGATAGTGGAGCCCCGCACGTGCCTTTTTAGCAGTAGTCAAAGTCCCAAAATTTCCCATTTTCCGCACATGTGGCCATGTCCTCCGTACGTGCGGCCATGACTCCCGCACGTGCAACGATTCTGTCCAGCAGCAGTCCGAAATTCACACAAAACCCACCTGATTTACAATATCTTAAGGTCCAAAATTGGAGGAATTAAGACATCACAATGGTATAATCATCACATTAATATGAACTACACATTCAATCAAGCCTTTAATTCCTTAAAATTCATAAACACAATACAATTCCATGGGATTTCCACTTCCTCCCACATATATATACATACATATAGCCATTGTTTACATAGATGAGCTCAAGTGTGATAGTTGAAGAAATGAAATGTAAATTCTCCCTAGGTAATTCAATATAACTCCAACATAACCAAACATTAGGAATAGCTCTCCAATTCCTCAATTAACCAACCCTTGACCCCTATTACGACCTTAACTTACATGATAACACAAGAAGTTCTTATTAAGATCAAGAGAGGGGTTATTCAAAGTAGATTTCACATACCTTAAGTTCAAATCCCTCCAATCTCTCTCAATTTCCCAACTTTCTTCCTTGTGGAACTCTTTTCTCCCTCTCAAACTCTCTTCTCCTCTCACTCTCTCCAGCAGATATTTTTGAGTGATGGTTTCCAAGTCAAAATGTATAAGAAGCATTGATACATATATATATATATATATATAAAGTGAATAAAGACGAAAATCCATCAGTTTAATCATTCCAAATCAAAATTTCACAGAAAATCATATTATGACCTAAAAATCATGCTGATTTCAAATATAAAATGAATTCCAGATTATCAAGCCTCTAAGGCGTTCAATTTATGATCTGAACATTATAACTGTAACAAATATTTGTCCTACCAAACATATATGAATCTATATACATAAGATTCATTCAATTAAACTTCACTTCACACGAAATTTCACAATAACCATATAAATGCACAGAATAGGGGACTGAAAGTATACCAGAAAACATGTACGAGAGTCGGGTTATTACACTCTTCCCCCCTTAAATAAGTTTGGTCCGTCAAACTTGTTTTTCCTTGTAACAGATTAGAAATCTCAGTCTCACACTATTGTCCAATTCTGTCATAGATGTTCACGTAATACCTCAGTTCGAACAGTTCACAGGTTAATCCGATATTCCCTACATTTACGTGAAGCTATAAACATATAAAGAAACTGTATACTTTTATTCCATAGAATCACTTGTTAAATAAGATAAGACTATAAGAGTCCATTGCAAATCGTACAGGGTATATCATCCCCCGTAGATAGGGTTAATAATCATAATATTTTCCTGCCAATAAATTCCATAACGTCAATTCCCAAATATAAAACACAATAGAAACCAATCCCTTAAGCACATACTTCATACATTCCCATAGCATAGGTCAATTTCTATCATCATAAAGACATTCTCCACTATGTTCATAACTCGGTCAATCCAGCATTAATAGTTCATATACAATTTCCATTAGAAGGCGCACGTTCAAACTTTACCCAGTTAAGTAGTTCCTTGGTAAATCACATATTGCAAGTCACTTAGAGATGAGTTTTTAACTAAGGCCATATATCGTTTTCAAAAGAAATCAATTATGCAGTTAGATTCAAATTGTATTATGCATAATGAAATCGGATATCAGAGCCCACCAATAAGGTTCTGCCTATTTAACAAGGTATACTTCATTCCACAGTGACAAATAAGTCGCTTAAGTACGTAGCCACTAGCTTCACAATTTGTTCTTGGTATACCCCTATTTCCAAAAACATTTCAAAGGCATACCATTATATTGGTTTAGAATTATATGTAATAGTTCTTAACAAGGTCAGTACAACAGAAAGAAGGGTCATAATATACATCGTTAATTCCTCATAGCATTACTTCAAAGCATAGTAACACAAAGAGAATCATGCTCCGAATCAAACAGTTATGATAATATCAAAACTAGTATCATATACTTTTGCAAATTCATGCAGATGTGCCATGATAGACACTTAATCATACTATTATAAGTTCAGATCTAAATAATAGAAATAGATAGAACAACCATCCTTTCGAGCAAAGGGAGCCACCCAAAACCAAGGCCAAAAATCAAATTCAAAATCATGCTTGATTAATCAGTCATAACCGTCAGGTGTAACATCCTCCCTTAATAAGCATTTCTTCTTGTTACAGCACAAATTAATTTGGCCCCTTTTTAATCATTTCAGTGTTCCACTGTTCAGATGATTCTTCCTTTTCCTACTGCAGGACACAAGATCAATCACACGGTTTCGTATTCACAGTTTATAATTACAATGGGCCAGCAGACAGCCATATAGAAATTATAGACCAGTTGTCTGGCCCAGTCAATTAACATAAGCAGAGTATCCAGTTACTCCACGTACGTAGGTCCTACTAGGTCCATTCATAGGGTCATAAATTTCTTTAAGTATACAGTAATCACATCTATCCAGATTCTATAGTGTCTAGAAATTCAACAGTTTAGCGACAAAATAATTTGACCACCTAATATCTATAGCGATCCCGGTTGTCCCTTTACGGCTCTGTTGTATTTCGGACTCGATTCCGTGGAGTTCGTAGTTGTATCTATCTTGTTGTCATCCTTTAATTCCATTTGTTTGAGTTATAGGATGTGTTGGGCTTGTTTCGAACAGGTGGGTTGAACCTTGGTCTGAAATCTTGTTGCCGGGTTTTTGGTCGTCCGCTCGAGCGGGTCTTGTTGCGCTCGAGCGGATATTGCACACTCCCAGTTTTTTTGTGTCCCTGCAAAACTTCTACAGGTGTGATTTTTACGCTCGAGCGGGTTTCTTTACGCTCGAGCGGTAGCGCTCGAGCGGGTACTCTGGCGCTCGAGCAGGTAGTACCTTTTTGGTGTAAGTTCTGGGAGGGGGAAATCTACGCTCGAGCAGACTGGTTTTCGCGTTCGAGCAAATGTACTTTATTCTTGTGTCTTAGCGCTCGAGCAGGCCTTATTACGCTCGAGCGTACCTAGTTTTTTGTTCTTGACGCTCGAGCGTTGTGTTCTCCGCTCGAACGGGAATGTCGTATATCAGTGGCAGCTGGGCGTTTTAAATTCACTTTTTACTTTCTCTCTCTCTCTCTTACTTTCTAAAAAGCCATTTTGAGAGTTCCTCTCTCTAGAAACTCCCTTCTTTCTAGGGTTTGATCTAGTTAGAGTGTTTCCTTTGCCTTCAGCCTTTGTAAAACTTGGGTTGATCGTCGAGGGCTATCCATTGATCCGAGAATATTGAGTTTTGGAGCATGTTGAGTTTCTTCACCTTCTTCTCTTGAGCTCCGAATTTGAGGTAGGGATTCCTACTCACTTTTATGGGTTTTAACCTAGATTTTGAGCTTATTGTTTAAATGGTTGATTTTGGGACTTAGGGTTTCAAAATGTGTTAAAGAGGGTTTTGTGATTTTGGGCTCATAATATGTATTTGGGGTTTCAAAATGATGATATAGTTGTTGGTTGGTCATATTTGAACCTTTGAGTTGATATTGACAGTTGGGGGTAAAAGTCCTAATTTGTTGTTTAAAATTAATTAGTATAATTAATTTGGAAAAATTGTAGCTATATGGAATTGAGTTGGAAATAATGAAATTGGTTCATTATATGATAGAATAGTGGAGTTACATTTATTAATCGCTCAGTTTTGAAAACATTGATATTTTATCTGTTGGAGCTTTTATTATCTGTTTAGAAATAATTGCTTGGGCTACCGGTGGAGGGTAGTTTTGATTGTTGTAGACAATGCATGATGATTAGGCAAACTAAAACTAATCAATTGGATATGTCATGGAGTATGACGGTTGATAGAATACATTAACGTTATGTATTGTTTGATTGTGTATATGACCTTTGTGTATATACGTTGTGTGTGTGGGAGGAGATAGGGGATGGACTCCACTGATATAGCTCATATGCTTGTCAGATAATGTGTTGATACAGCTCATATGCTTATCTTTGGAAGTATTGATACAGCTCATATGCTTATCATTGGAAGTGTTGATATAGCTAATATGCATATCTGTTGAAATGTGGATACAGCTTGTATGCTTATCTGTTTTGATGTGATACAACTAGTATGTTTATCTATTGTAAAATGGGAAATGTTTAATATGAGTCACTGTCTCATATAAGTGGTTGGCCAGGTTCTGAGCCGTTGATGTAAATTGTGAAACTGATAAGAAATGGAAATTGAAAAGAAATGGAAACGGGTTATGAATTGGTTTATGAAAATTGAACATTTATCAATTGCTAATGTCTTAGTTATTGCTCATACTATGTTTAGCATATCTCTACTAGGCGTTGGCTCACCCTATATGAGACCCTATTTTCAGGTACAGGTAGTATGCCACCTCCAAGGGCATAGCTTGGATGATGATGAGAGTTGAAGACTCTTTTTGTTTATTTTGATGTATTACATGTAAATTCAAGCCAAGGCCTTAATATTTATTGAGTTAGCACTCTTCTTTTTTGTAACCAAGTGTTAACTTGGAAAGCTGTAAGCCCTTAGGGCACTTGCTTTAGTTGTTAACATGTAATACAGTTGTAAGAATTACTCTGATGAATAGAAATGGTTGGTTTCTTTATATTAATGCATGTCTAAAGTGATGGGTTTTATGTATTATTTTGAGGACGTTACAACTTGGTATCAGAGCCAGGTTCAAATACTTTGGGTACGTGGGAAGTGATTAGTATCACAATGGGTTTGTCTCGCTTGATAGAGACTTAGATGTAGTGTCATATGCTATGTGCTTAATTGATAACATGCTTATGTGACTATGTGGGTATGGAATGTAGTTTCTAGGATGTTGATTGGATCTTTGGTTTTCTGGGAGTCTTGTTGGAAAAGCACTTGATCAATACTGTTTCTAACCGGAACTCTAGTAATGCCTCGGGACTATCATTATCCGGAAATGAAATTCGTAAGTGCTTATGTGTTTATGTGCTTACGTGGAGTGAATTACAGTTGTCCATGCATTAGGACGTGAGTGTTATAGCTTCGGCACATTTGTGAATGTGCTAATGGTCTTGGTTACCTTTATTAGGATGTCAGGACGAGGACGTGGTAGACGAGACAGGCGTGGTAGGCGGGAGATGCCTTTACCGGATGATATTCCGGCACAGCAGGAGGGGGTTGGCCAAGCCAATGTGGCTGAGCTAACAGGTCAGGAGGCTATGGGCGCTTTAGCCCGAAGGATAGCTGATGCTTTGAGGGAGTCTGTGGGTATTTTCTGAGCTGAGAATCCAGTTCAGGCTCCAGTTCAAGCTCTAGTTTAGGCCCAGGTTGTTGAGGTAGGGCCTTCCTTCTTGAAAAGGGAATTCTTCCGGTCCAATCCGGACGAGTTTGTTAGGGATCCGAAGGAGCCACTGAAGGCTGACGAGTGGTTGGAACAGATGGAGAAAACGTTCGAGATGCTTGGCATCGAGGACGGGACCTTAAAAGTGACCTTGGCATCCTTCCAGCTGAAGGGAGATGCGGGTCAATGGTGGAAGTACGAGAAGGGCAGTGTTGGTGGTGCATGGGAGGCGTTTGTGAATGCTTTCCAGGAGAAGTTTTTATTGCATGGGAGGCGTTTGTGAATGCTTTCCAGGAGAGGTTTTTATCTTCAGCTGCTAGGGAGAAGCTGAGAGAGCAGTTTTGCCAGCTTAGACAGCAGGGCTTGTCAGTGGCCGAGTTTGAGGCTACTTTTACTAGTCTGTCCAAGTTTGCACCTGAACTGGTGGCGTCCGAGGAACGCCGTTGTTTTGAGTTTGAGCGGAAGTTGAGGCGTGGACTCAAGTTGAGGGTTGGAGGGTCCTTTATCCGAGAGTACAAACGTTTTGTAGATGCTGCTGCTCATATGGAGATTATGATGCAGGAGGAAGACGAGGGGTAAAGAGGCTCCAAGAGGGGCCAAAATGGTCAGGGTGACGGCAGGAGACAGAGGGGTTTTAACCCTCAGCAGTCTCAGGGAGGTTTGGCTAGATCGACCTTTCCAGTGCTGAGTGCGGGCTCTGGGAGAGGTAGTCAGGAAGGCTTGACTTGTTTTGCGTGTGGCCAGCTGGGTCACAAGTCTTCGGTTTGCCCGCAGAAGGGAGGGGCTCAGCGAGCTGCTTCTTCTTCAGCTAGACCTCAGGGCCAGAGTCAGGGCAGGGGCCAGCCTTTGTCTTACTATCAATGTGGTTAGCCTGGGCGCCTGAAGAGGTTTTGCCCACAGTTGAGTGCTACTTCAGGAGTGTCTGGTTCTAGGCAGACGCAGAGTTATCAGCCAGCTCAGTCTGTGCAGGTCTCGAGGGCCAATCCAGGAGCTTCATCATCCCAGTCAATGCAGCAGTCTTTTGCTCCTAGAGGTAAACAGGTGGATCAGGGGCCTACAGGGCGCGTGTATGCTGTTACCGCGCAGGACCTAGTACCGGCTCCATCAGTAGTGAGAGGTACCTTTCTGTTTTGCAACTCGGTTGCTAGTGTTTTGATTGATACGGGTGCATCTCATTCTTTTGTGTCTGCTGCATTTGCATCTGTTTTGGAATTGGAGTTGGCACAGTTAGCATCTCCTATATGTGTAGTATCGCCGATTGGTGGTAAGTTGATCTTGAAACAAGGTGTTAGAGGTTGTGATATAGAGGTCGCCGACCATAGGCTTCCTTTTCCCTTTGTTGTCATGCCCATGAAGGGTTTTGATGTTATTTTGGGTATGGACTGGCTATCATCATACCGGGCTATTATTGATTGCTACCGCCAGAGGGTCACGGTTTGTACCTTGAGCGGGGAGTGTTTCCATTTCTTGGGGGATTGGGTTGGTAGTGTGTTGCCACCGATGTATGATCCGCGAGGGCGAAGTGAGCTTAGTGGTCTACTTGCTAGCTTTTTGAGTGGTGAGTGTGATAAGACTCAGATTGTATTTCCGAGGGTGGTTTGTGAGTACTCGGACGTTTTTCCCGAGGATCTCATTAGTTTACCACCTCACCGAGAGATAGAATTCTCTATTGATTTAGTGCCCGGTACAGCGCCGATTTCTATGGCACCTTATCGTTTTGCCCCGGCCGAGTTGAGTGAGTTGAAGATTCAGCTCCAAGAATTGCTAGATAAGGGTTTTGTTCGCCCTAGTGTTTCGCCGTAGGGAGCACCTGCTCTCTTTGCTAAAAAGAAAGATGGTGCCTTGAGATTGTGTATAGACTACTGGAAGTTGAATCGGGCTACGGTCAAGAATAAGTACCCTATGCCCTGTATAGATGATCTGTTTGACCAGTTGAAGGGTTCCCGTTGTTTCTCTAAGATGGACTTGAGATCGGGTTACCACCAGTTGAGGGTCAGGGAGGAGGATATTCCTAAGACGGCATTCCGTACGCGGTATGGCCATTATGAGTTTCTGGTGATGCCATTCGAGCTTACCAATGCACCGGCAGTCTTTATGGACTTGATGAACCGGATCTTCCGGGAATTCTTGGATCGATTTGTAGTCATTTTCGTGGACGACATTCTTATCTATTCGCCTTCTGAGGAGGAGCACGAGGAACACTTGAGAGAGGTGCTCGAGTTGCTTAGAGCCCATAGGCTGTATGCCAAGTTTGGGAAGTGTGAATTCTGGCTAGGAGAGGTCAAATTCTTAGGCCATGTGGTATCCAGGGAGGGGGTGTCTATTGATACATCCAAGGTAGAGGCAGTGCAAGATTGGGCACAGCCTAAGAGTGTGTTTGAGATCCGCAGTTTTCTGGGATTAGCTGGGTATTATCGTCGGTTTGTGAAAGATTTCTCCAGGCTAGCTTCGCCGTTGACTAGATTGACGCGAAAAGGGATCAAGTTTGTGTAGAGTGAGACTTGCGAAAAGTCGTTCCAAGAGTTGAAGGTTAGATTTACCACCGCTCCAGTTTTAATTATTCCGGAGAGAGGGTTGGGCTATGCAGTCTATTGTGATGCCTCACGAGAGGGTTTGGGTTGTGTGTTGATGTAAGAGGGGAAAGTGGTAGCTTATGGCTCACGTCAGTTAAAAATACACGAGAAGAATTACCCTACACACGACCTAGAGTTAGCAGCAGTGATCTTTGCCTTGAAGATTTGGAGGCACTACCTTTATGGTGAGAGGTTCGAGGTGTTCTCGAACCAAAAGAGTTTGAAGTATCTGTTTACGCAGAGAGACTTGAATTTGAGGCAGAGGAGATGGATGGAGTTCATTGAGGACTATGATTTTGAGTTACACTATCACCCGGGAAAGGCCAATGTTGTGGCCGATGCCCTTAGTAGAGTGTGGTCAGCCTGGGCACCTGAAGAGGTTTTGCCCACAGTTGAGTGCCACTTCGGGCGCGTCTGGTTCTAGGCAGACGCAAGGG